>JARQOC010000814.1:0-59685 GCA_033576535.1 Allobates femoralis | reverse complement strand
GTAAATGAGCAACAGCTGGCTACTTGAGACACCCGGCGATGTAGCTAGCTATAGATGTAGCGTGGCGTAGCGCACCTTGTGGCGGCGTGTAAAGAGGGGTGCATTGACCGTTTGTAGCCGTTTGAGCGTGCTCGTGCACGTGAAGTAGCGCGATGTATCCAGCCTGCCGTGGCGGCGTGTAAAGGTACCCTTATGGTACCTTTACACGCCGCCACAACAGGATGGATACCAACGGCAACTTCACGTGCACGAGCACGGGCGAACGGTTACCAACGGGAACCGCACCCTCTTTACACGCCGCCACAAGGTGCGCTACGCTACGCCACATCTACAGCTAGCTACATCGCCGGGTATCGCAAGTAGCCGTCTGTAGCTCAGCGTACCAGCTTTACACACCGCCACCACAGAGTGATCTGGGAGCAACAAAGGCAGGACGTAAAACAAATAGGCGTGCCACAGACCTGTACGCCGCGCCCAAACCACAACCATTGGCCAACACTACGGAGTTGTGATTGGGCACGACGGAAAGGGCGGATGGCCGAGACGTGCCGTACTAGTGAGCGGAGTGTGGCACGGAATAAGCACCTGTGACATGGCGGAGCCTGGCGAATGCATCGAAATCGATGGTAATGGGTCACGCTAGAGCGGTGGCCAGTCACATATCCCGTGTGTATTAAAGTAGCGGTCCGGGGCTATGTATGCGTAGTACAAGTGTTTGCCTTGTCACGCACGATCAGCGCTTGTGACAGCCGCGTGTGCCGATTGCACTGAGGTGCGTTTGTGTGACACACATTAGCGGCTTACAACACACAGTATGTGCGTTTTCTGTCAAAAATCTGTGACAACTGTGGCGAAGTATGTGTATGTATCCAGGCTGAATGGGGTTTAATATATGTGCTGACAGATGTGAATGTAGTGGAACAGCTTCCAAGGCACCAAGTCAAAGATCTGTGTGACAGTGTATTAGCAAACACCTGAGAAGAATATGTCCTGCATCAATGTGCTGTGTGCAGGGGACCCTCTGCCTACAACAAAATAAAGGCTCATGTACGCACAATGACCACAAACACTGTTGCACAAAATCCTTTCACAAAAACATGGCTACCCACACATATTGTGTGCACAATCCCAGCCAATAGGTGGCTATGACATCCCAGGCCCCCACCCAACCCTGCATCACATTGCCCTCCTCCACCAAGTAATCAGGCTCACACAGATGATGTTGGATCCAACAGAAAAAGGTTTAATATATTGCATGCATCTTGACCTTGTCTTGTGCAAACAAAATATACATAAAGTAAAAACAATGTAGAATTCAAGAGCAGGTGACATTAATCAGCCACATTCAAGGGATAAGCAAATCACCACACATTGCAAACTGTGCATGGAAAAAAAACAAAAAAAAATAAAATAACCTTAACTAACTAACTAACTACATAATGAAAACTCATGCACATAATGAAAACAAAGATAATGAAAAAGGTCAACCAAAAATTAAAGTGGTGCAGCTAACCTGCTGTCACCTCCATTGAAACCACAAAAAGCAACTCCCAGAGCCAGCCACATTATATGGCCTGGTCCTGCCAGCTCACTGCACCAGACCCATTGAAGTAGGAGCAGTAAGCGTCTCTACTGTCCCTGGCCTCCTGCCGAGTGCGGCCATGGCTCTGCGGCTGGAGTGGCACAATCACATGGCCATCATCACGCCAAGACCCTGGACGGAGCTCCCCTGTTGTAGCGTCGGCATTATCTACATAACCTCCTGGCGTGTATGATGCTGTATCCCTACGACGCAGGAAGTTATGCAGCACACAGCAGGCCACCACTACCGCGTCAATAGACTCCGGTTTCATATGTATAGGCGTATGAAAAATCCGGAATCTATTCGCCATTATCCCAAACGCATTTTCAACCACACGGTGGGCCCGGGATAGCCGGTAGTTGAAAATGCGTCTCTCAGAAGTAAGGGCCCTCTGGGGATATGGCCGCAGTAGGTGTTCCTGAAGTGGGAATGCTTCATCCGCCACAAACGCAAAGTTGAGATGTTCGGTCGTGTCCTCATTTGAGGGTAAGTTTAGCCCACCATTCCCTAGTAGTGTTGCCAAGGAGCTTAGGGCAAACACCCCCCCATCTGAGTTGCGACCAGGCATTCCAACATCCACGTAGAGGAACTCATAGTTGGCATCTACTACAGCCATGAGGATTATACTACAATACCCTTTGTAATTGAAATACAAAGAGCCAGAGTGGCCAGGTTTGGTAATCCTCACGTGCTTACCATCCAATGCCCCGCCACAGTTGGGGAAGTTCCACCGGGTTTCAAACCCTCGGGCTACTTCCAGCCATTCTGCGGCGGTTAAAGGCATTTTCATGTAGGATGGCTGCAGAGCTCTCCAGATGGCCCAACACGTTTCAGGGATCAGGCGGCTCAGCAGGGGCAGGGAGACACGTGACACGTATGTGAGGGATGTCATGGACTGCCCTGTAGCCAGGAACCGCAAAGTGATAGCCAACCGCTCAGCAGCTGATACTGATGGCCGCATAATAGTGTCCTGACGCGCTATCATTGGCCCAACACGCTCCAATAGGAAGGTGAAACAGTCCTCGGGCATACGGAGATAGTTTCGGTAATCATCAGGACTGTTAAGCTCCAGCTCCCGTAACAGCTGCATGTGGCCCCGGGTTTCCCGCCTCAGAAGCCAATCACGGGTCCACAACCGCCGCTGTCTGCGCCTCATCAACCTTTCATACCGATCCTGATACCACATTTGCTCTTCCACCAACGCAAGAGCCACGATAACATTGCGGTCATAGATATTCTGCATCCTCAATATCAGCACCTGTAGATGAGAAAGCACAACATGAGTACATAGACCAAAATGTGGGCAAGTCAGCAGGTTCAGCAAGCCACATCTCTTTTCCATTACACACTATTGCCAAGAGGATAGGATCTCTCGTGTGGGCCCAAAACACAACCCTGAGGCAAGGACGCCAAACACACAGTAGTCACCCCAAACAACATGGAACACGGCGATTGAGAGTGGGCTCCTCTACATCAACGTCAATGGGAGGTCCCAAAATTCACACATCTGCACCTAGGTGAGTTAGAAAGGGACATGTGTCACCAATAATGTTGCTCAAACAGGTCCCATAATCCATTACACAGACCATAATGTCAATTGATTACAGTAAAAATGAGAAGAATAACGAATGTGACGTACCACGATATGGAAGGTTGAGGAAAGGCTACATGAACCAAACAACATTGCACATGAATGCGGATGCTTAGACATGGTTTCATATGTTTTGTAAGGTGTCATTTTTAATACACATCTATGCCATGTCTGGCGCGCCACACCTCAAAGCCCTGTGTCATCCCATTCCCGTTGGACACAGTCTCCATTGGCCACAACCAGTATGCAGAAATCGATCCAGTCGACATGAGTAACACAGTTCTGTCTACAGTCATGCATCCATTCTCCTGTATGTTGTCTGGAAACAAACACAGCAATGTATCTCAACAAAAGTGTGAAGGCCCACACAAAATGCCGTATCCTAATCCACACAGTACACTATATCTCGTCCCCAACCATACAAAGCCCTATATCGGCCGCTACAGCAGTCTCCGGCGCTCTCCAAGAACATCAACATATGCACCCCACCCTGCGCAAATTCCATGTGTGTCCACAAAAACTTACCTAATGGGTCTGGCCAGCAAGCGTAATGTTTGGCGGCATGGGCAGCTTTTAAAGGGCCGCCAACCTATCACGAATCAGCGATCTCCACCAATTAGCGGAAGTCTAATCCGCACCCAGGTGTCCCATCAGGATGTGCATAATTGTGTCCGCTGTGATTGGTCTCCCGGACTATAAAGGCAGGTCAATGGCCACTGCACCTTGTCCAGACGTCGATGTGCATTGAGCTACTAGTGTCCTGTTTGACTTCTGTTGCTCTGACGGTAAGCCTCTTTAGCGGTTTCTAAGAAAATGTAATGAACGCAGCTGGTTCTGGCACAGGCAGCTTAGGCGATGTGTGTATGGCCATGTTTGATGCGGCATGCAAATATTTAACACGTAATATTAAATATGTGTACCTTATTCTGTGTCGCACAATAGCCAGGTAGTGCCTCTACTTATATAGTGTAAGTATGTATTGCACCTTCTGCTTTTTGGCAATGGCAAAAGAGCAAGGTGTTATTTCTTTGGCTGGTACTTCACATCAACATTTCAGGGGTGGTAGAATTGTGCCGGACATTCCAGGGATGTTGGGTACATGTGTTAAAATGGTACTTCCACGTCTGGAGGAACCCCTACATGATCATCTGGGTGCACATTACATGTAGTATGTGCATTGTTGGCACACACCCAGGCCGCCTTTCTCATATAGTGACCCCTAACCATTTTGGACACTGGCCAGGTCCTAGTTAGCACACAACGTGTTTGGTCACATGTTGCCCTCTACCGGTATGTACGCACACACCGTGTCAAGGTGTGTTGCAATAGGTACATTGGGGACTTAAATCATGTTTGAAACATCTGTAGGTGGACACCGATATCCGGTGCTTGATATTGGCTGCATACATGTGTTTGAGTTTGTAGCAGTCTGAGATAGAGAAAATGGGCCACTCATGCCCAGTTTCACTCCACAAAATAGCTTTCGATAATCCCTGTAGAAAGTTAATGATTATGTGTATCATTGTGGCAAGTTTCGAAATGTCGGTATGCCTTGTGTTGTGACTGTGTGTTTTTTGTGTGTTTTGTCATCGGCAGATGCCGAGGGGTACTGTGGAATTGGAATCCCAGCTTCTCACGGAGTATCAGCGGCACGAATGTTTGTGGCGCAGCTCGCTGCCCGAATATAAAAATCGGGCAGCGAGGGCCGAGGCCTACAGGAGTCTTGTGGCTCTGGCAAATCGGTTGGAGCCAAGGGTAGGCAAGACGTGGGACCAGCATATGGTGGCACTTAAGATCAAAAACATGAGGTCGGCGTTCATGCGGGCTCACATTCAGTACCAGCGCCGTCGCTCAGGGGCTGGAGCAGAGGAGGTACCATCACCTACCCTATGGTACTATCCCCTGTTCACCTTCATCCTGGGCGAGGTTCGCCCGCATCAAACGACGACCAACTGCCCCGTTGCTGCGTCCCATGTAGGCCCGGCTGCATCACCATCTGCGCCACAGGAGGTGGGTAATTGTGTGACAGTGGTGGCCCACAATGTTTCCTTCACATGTGTGCTTCTATAAACCCTTCACACCAAATTTGTTGGCATATTTTCCTCCTTGCTGCGGCAAACCTTGGGGTGTCAATCTATCTGCCCTCCTTCCATGACTTGGAAGACTTTTCAATTCTATGCTTCCAGCCGTATTGCAATGTTGCTTCTTCCACAACATCTTGGTATGTTTAGGTTACTTATTTAAGGGTTTCAAGATAGCAGGTGGTTTGTTCTCAAACAGCCACATAGTACCATGTAGTTAATGGTGCTGCCACACATGTGTGTTGGCTTTGTTGCCAGTGGGTTAAAGGTAGTTGACAGAGGGGTGGATTCTCACCATAATAGGAGTGCAAATGGAAAGGTGGCCAATATGTGTCATTGGGCAGCACAGCCCCCAGTACCAAGGTGTTGTGGTGACATGTCCTAATATTGGGGTACGGCTCCGTGACAAACACCTAATTATGTATTGAGCTCAGTTCCTGGAATGGTCGAGGTGAGTGTACAGGAGAACCACTGGTGTTGGGGTCTTGAACCTTTTTTGCTTTACTGTGTTATTCATCATTTTCCATTCTGGTAGTTGGCCTTGGTGTGTGTGGGAGTGCTATATTGAGTCCTGTTGTGAATGTATACAGTTGATAGTGCCTTCACTAATGGTTTTTCTTTTTTTTTCTCCACCCACAGGCCCCAGAAGAGGACGGCTCCATTGCCGAGGATTCTGTTGCTGATGATGCTCAGCCCATGACATCTGGGGCTGAGCAGGAGGGCGGGGCGAGTGATGTGGGTCCAGGCCCAGGTCCCAGCTCCGGGATCCGTCGCCGCCGACGTCCTGCACCACCAGAGACGGAGCTGGCGACCTGGGCCCGACGCGTGCTGTTGGATGAACAGCGGACCCACATCGACAGCGACGCCCTCTACATGAGCAACAGAATGCGATGGATGGAGCCGCTCCAGAAAAAGATCCTTCTGAGGGTCTTCCACAATGCCGCTGATGCTGCCGATGATGGGGCCCTTCAATGGGGCTGCCACGTCCCCCCCCCCATGCAACACACCTTGTGGCCCCTTTCACCAGCTGCCCCATCTCGGCCCGTGAGAAGACCGGCCCCGCCACAGTCAACCCCTCCCCCCCCAACACGTCGTCGTTCAACAAGACGCTCTCAGGCAGGTCGGGGCTGCCCTGAGAGGAGGGGGATCCGGCATTGTCAGAGCCGACAGAGGAAGAATGAGTTGGACACTAGTAGCCAATGCACAGAATTGGCAGTCTGGACTTTATAATTTGAGGAATCTCCTTTGATTTGTTAATTTTCTGGATTGACTTTTGGCCTAAATTTTTTTTTTTTTTTTTTTTTTCCAAAAACATCATATTCTTTGTGATTTAGTTTTATATCCAGGCTGGATTAAAATTGTTTGATTCACACAATTGTGTATTCATTTAGGAATAAGGATTGTGGGGGTTTTTGGGGTGAATGGTATTGTGGCCAATAATAGGTTTCCCCAAGCCACACAATATGGGCCACTGCTCGCTGAGCAGGATCAGCATCGGTTCATTTGGAATGTCACAAAGGGATGTTGTGATGTGCCTCACATAGTTAGGTTATGGTGAGGTTTGGTCACCAAATATTAGTAAGGTCACATGAAGGAGCGTACAACAAAGTTAGAACAGCATTGTATTGTAAACATACATGTGTCACAGACATTTGCCATCATACACAGAATGGTTAGGCCAGATGGGGCTAGCCAGTCCACACTTGTGATGGTCCCAATGTGGGACAGTATAGGGATTGTAGGCCAGATGGGGCTAGCCAGTCCACACTTGTGATGGTCCCAATGTGGGACAGTATAGGGATTGTAGGCCAGATGGGGCTAGCCAGTCCACACTTGTGATGGTCCCAATGTGGGACAGTATAGGGATTGTAGGCCAGATTGGCCTAGCCAGTCCACACTTGTGATGGTCCCAATGTGGGACACTATAAGAAAAGAGCCCAACGGGGGCAAAAAAAAAACCAATAACAATATTTTCACTTGTGCAAGGCAACAAGCCAACGTGTGAAAATTTTAGGGTCCAACAAGGACAACTGTTTGTGGGGCCATGTTTGGCCAGGATACAATGCATCCCTCAAATTCATGGGTGTGATCCATGGTGTGGGTGTAGGGCCGCCAGCATTTGAGCCAGGCGGGCAAGGTCCTGCAGGCCACGCTGTAGAGCCGTGGTCAAACGGGCCACAAATGCATGATGGGCCTGGATGAATTCCTCCATGGTAGGGGCACCTGTATTGGGAGTAAACACACACTTTAGTACACAGTCGTCACTGCTGATGGTTAGTCATGACTGGCCACAACCATCCACTTACCCTGTTCCTCCAAATCCAGTTCACCATCAGACGGGGAGGGAGATGGGGTCAAGCTCCATCCATATGAGCCCGCACGTTCACCATCTGCAAAAATGGTGAACCAACATGGTTTACTTTGTTTACATAAATAGTTTGGGCCCAGATGAAATTTAAGCAACAGTGTGCAGGGTGACTGTGGCAACATAACACACTTACCACCATAGTCACTGTGTGGGGACATGGTCACCCCAGGACTCGCCACTGAGCTGGAGACAGTGGGAGGTGGTGTTACTCCCGGGCTGGGGCTCCGTGGCCACATTATGTGGTTCAGGGGTAATAGTGGTCCTGGGCTACGGGTCAAACACTCCTCTGGGCCGCCAGGTACTTGCAGCTCCTCGCCCTCCTGTGGGGAGGTGATGTGTTCCTCCAGCAGCCAGGCAGATGGGGACAGCTGGTCACACTCCAGCGGGCTGCCAGGTGCTGACTGGTCCTCCACGTCCTCTGTCCCGGTGGGTGACGGCACGTCTGGCTCCTGAGGCCCGGGGGAAGGTGTTGACCCTGGGGACAAGGGTGCCACTTGAGCCTGATGTGGCGTGGTTCTTGATGGGCCACCTGGGGGTGGGGCATGGGGCCCTTCTTCTGATGAGGATTCAGCATCTAGTTTGATATTTGAACATAAAAGACGTAATAAGATCATGCCTACACATTGTTGTCCTACAAAGAGCTTGTGTGGCTATGTATTTGACGGCTAAGCCTGGGTCACACACACACAGATATGTGGCCAGATATTGTTCACAGATCTCTGGTTGCAGTGAAAGCATGGACACATTGTTCCATTTTGAGGCTGTCTCCAAATGTAAACATGTGACCATGATTTGACTGCAAACAGAGATCTGCAAACAATATGTGGGCAGATATCTGTGTGTGTGACCCCAGCCTTACTTAGCATCAACCAGGTGATGCTGGATGCATACACTCATGTTGTATGCATGGACTGTGCGTGTGAGACATTTTTAGGCCTGACTGGATGAGCACAACACTGTGAAGATGTGTTTGATTGTGTAGGCCACACTGTCCCTTGTCATATGTTTCCATCATTTTTTGTGTATTGTGGGACATGCACATGTGGCGGTGTGTGTTTTGGGGCAACAATTACTCACCACGCAGCCTGGCAATCCTGGCACGGATGTCCAGTATGCGACCTGGGCACTTATGCTTCAAGTCAGCGATCTTTTTTTGGATCGCTTTGACTGTCCTCTGTACCCCCAGTTGGCAGAGCAGGGCCCGCTGGATCCGCCGCACGGTGCACCGATTGCGCAGCCTGGGGTGCCGGTGGTGATGGTGGCCCCAATAGTCCCGACGGTCGCACTGATCAATGAGGATGATCAGCTCCGCCATCCCCCATGTTGCGGCGCGGTGCACGGCTGCCATGACTGCTATGGTGTGTGCAGAGGCGGGGCTGGCACCTTGCAGGCAGAGTGAAAATGAAACCAACGTCATGACGTCATTACGGCCGCTGTCGGGGTGACGCACCTTTATAAGTAGCCCAACGCGCAGTGACCCGCCCGACACACTTATGCGGCCCCTACTGCAGAAGACCCACAGTGCAGTCCTTACAACACGGCTCTGATCTGTCTACTGAGTAATCTCCTCCGATGTGCTATGGGATTGTGTGCATCTGTGTGCGCGCTGCGCGCAGTGCCAGACCCGGAACACTTCTACGGCAGCTGCTGTGCAATAAGCCAGAGCGGTACGTAACACACACTTGTGCGCTGTGTACAGCATTATTCGTTATCATGTGTTGATAGGATGTGCACACTGTATGTAGATCATGGGCCATTTATGATTTTACGTTCAAGTGTGTGTCCGCGTAATTGTACTACTATATGATCGTGCATACGGCGCGTATGTGTAGTGCTGAAGGGACAGCTCATCCAAGATGGAGGGCTGTGAGGCAAGGGCCAATCGTAACGCAGCATCTTCCACCAATGATCGCTGAAGGGGCGCGGTATCACGGAGCATGGGTGACGCCTTAGCCACATTGCAGCTACATCGCCGGATGTCCCGAGTTCCCTTCTGTAGCTTCTTTACACGCCGATACAGCTCGCTACAATCGGCGATGTAGCCATATGTTTATGGGCAGTGCACGGATACAGAGGTATCTGTAGCCGGCTGTGTCGTCCCGTCTTCAGACGCCGCTACTACGGGCGATATTGGCGCGACAAGCTACATTTGTAGCCTGTAGCGGGTTGTATCCATCCTGTTGTGGCGGCGTGTAAAGGTACCATTAGAGATATTTATTTCACTTCTCAGAATGTTCATTATCAAAAGATACTTAAAGGGAAGACACTATCTTGAACTGTCTCCCCCTATATATGCCTGCTTATCAAACTCCCAAATGTTAATAAAACAAGTTCTGCACAAATTCATGGTCAAAGTCACCACCCAGAAACAGGTGTTTGATAAGTACAAATCCATAAACATTCTTTTTGTCTCTACCATGTTTTTTAAAACTTCATTTTTCTAACACACGTTGAGTATTTGGTGAGTTACTTTTCAGTATTTATAAGCCAAAACTAGAAATGGGTAAAAAATACAGAAGTGGGGACATGTTTCTATAGCGGCCGTCACACGCTAAGATATCGCTAGCGATATTGTAAGCGATCACGTGCACGCGCGATCGCTTACAATATCGCTCACATCGCTGGTGAGATGTCACACAGACAGACTCACCAACGATTTGGAGCCGCGATCTCGCTGGTTACTATGGTACACATCGGGTTACTAGGCGCCGCGCGTCGCTTAGTAACCCGACGTGTACCATAGTTACCATCTCCCAGCATAGGCTCTGCCGCTGGGAGATCGTTCATCGTGGTGTTATACACCACGATGAAGCAGATCGTGACATCGTTCATCGCTAGATCTGAGCTCCGGAGCTCAGATCTGCGATGTCACGATCAAGCGATTTTACATTGTAAAATCGCTTGATTACATGCAACGATGCCAAAACGATATCGCATTAAGCGATCAAAAAGGAGATCGCTTAAACGATATCGGGCTTAAAATCGTTGCGTGTGACGGCCGCCTATGGTATACTTATCCTCTGATTAATTGACTCCTGGTTTTGGCCTCCAAATACTGAGGTGAAAAACTCACCAAATTCTCAACAGCCCTATTACTGTGTATAGGACACTAAAAGTGACACAAAAAGGAGTACTATTCTTGAGTACTCCATACAGGGGGCTATATCTTCTTAGAAAATATTTGCGTGGACAGCACTGTTGATGGAGAGATGTGTAGAGGGGAGAAGGCTGCTATAAAAGCAAAGAGCCGAAGATGGATGTGTGGCAAATTTTATGCTAGAACGTCTGGAGAAAATCTTCATGATAATCAGGGGCATAACTATAAGGGAACCTTTACACTCCGCAACCGCGGCAAGAAATGTGGCAGCGATATTGCGACCTGAAAATATCGCTGCCACATTTCCACCCAATTGCTTCCTTATTGCGGCGTGTAAAACGGGAATTTGGCGGTGATAATTGCTCGGTTTTACAGCACTGCTCTAAAATCCAAACCAGGCGACATTAGTTTTATCGCTGCCAAATTCCCGATTTACACGCCGCAATAAGGAGGCAATTTGGCGGCGATCATTCCAGCGAGAAATATCGCCGCCAAAAATGTCTCCTGTGGTTGTGGCGTGAGAAGGTACCCTAAAGGTACCTTTACACGCTGCTACGGCAGGATGGATGCATCCCGCTACAGACTACAAATGTAGCTTGTAGCGCCAATATAGCCCGTCGTAGCGGCGTCTGAAGACGTGACGATACAGCCGGCAACAGATACATCTGTTTACGACCTCTGCTCGAAAACAGAGAGCTACAAAGCCGATGGTAGCAAGATGCATCGGCGTGTAAAGAAGTTACGGAAGGGAACTCTGGACACCCTGCGATGTAGCTGCAATGTAGCTAAGGCGTGACCCTGGCTCCGTGTTACCGCGCCCCATGTGCGATCATTGGTGGAAGATGCCACAGTCCGATCACTAGTACGTCACGTCTCGGCCATCCGCCCTTTCCGTCGTGACCAATCACAACTCCGTAGTGTTGGCCAATGGTTGTGGTTTGGGCGCGGCGTACAGGACTGTGGCACGCCTATTTGTTTTACGTCCTGCCTTTGTTGCTCCCAGATCACTCTGTGGTGGCGGCGTGTGAAGCGGGTACGCTGAGATACAGATGGCTACTTGAGACACCCGGCGATGCAGCTAGTTACAGATGTCACGTAGCGTAGTGCACCTTATGGCGGCGTGTAAAGGTGAAGCGTTGAGCGTTTGTAACCGTTTGAGCGTGCTCGTGCACGTGAAGTAGCGGGATGCATCCATCCTGCCGTAGCGGCGTGTAAAGGTACCCTAAAGGTACCTTTACACGCCGCCACAACAGGATGCATACAACCCGCTACAGGCTACAAATGTAGCTTGTGGCGCCAATATCGCCCGTAGTAGCGGCGTCTGAAGACGGGACGACACAGCCGGCTACAGATACATCTGTATCCGTGCACTGCCCATAAACAGATGGCTACATCGCCGATTGTAGCGAGCTGTATCGGCGTGTAAAGAACCCACAGAAGGAACTCTGGACACCCGGCGATGTAGCTACAATGTAGCTAAGGCGTCACCCAGGCTCCGTGTTACCGCGCCCCATCTGCGATCATTGGTGGAAGCTCCTGCATGACGATTGGTAGTCGCTGCATAGGGCGGCATATTTAAGGAGCTGACCAGTCACACTACACAATTGCTCAAGCGTGCTGTATTAACCAGCCTCCTGCGATGCCTGCACAATCATGATGTTCTGGCTTTGTCCTATCACCGTACGGACGTCTTGTAATCCACAATTGTGGCACGCCTATGTGCTGTCCCTGCTGCACCAGGTCCGCCCATATTAGCTTGTTGTAGCGTTGTGTAAATGAGGTACGCTGAGCTACAGATGGCTACTTGAGACACCCGGCGATGTAGCTAGCTGTAAATGTAGCGTAGCGTAGCGTACCTTGTGGCGGCGTGTAAAGAGGGTGCGTTTCCCGTTTGTAACCGTTTGGCCGTGCTCGTGCACGTGAAGTAGCAGTTGGTATCCATCCTGTTGTGGCGGCGTGTAAAGGTACCTTAAGGGCACCTTTACACGCCGCAACCGCGGCGAGAAATATTGTCAGCGATATTGTGACCTGGAAATATCGCTGCCACATTGTTTCCCAATTGCCTCCTTATTGCGGCGTGTACTTCGGGAATTTGGCAGCGATAAGACAAATGTCGCCTGGTTTCGATTTTAGAGCAGTGCTGTAAAATCGAAACCAGGTGACATTTGTCTTATCACCGCCAAATTCCCGAAATACACGCCGCAGTAAGGAGGCAATTTGGCGGCGATAATTCCAGCGAGAAAATTCGCCACCAAAAATGTCTTCCCTAGTTGTGGCATGAGAAGGTACCCTCATAGATGCAGAGGTTGCACCCGGGCCCTGGAGCCTAGGGGGCCCCCAAAGTCCTCTTTGGCAAATATGAAGAGACCAATTCTATTAAAGAATTGCAATAATTGGGGGCCCCATTGGGGCTTTTGCATTGGGGCCTTTGAACTTAAAGTTATGCCACTGATAGTCTCAACCAGATGGAAAATTAATTATTTCAATGAGAGAAGGTGTCACATATGAGTTTATGCATTTTATTCACCTTTATGGTTTTCATGGGCCTGTGTATAACTTGTGTGAATCACTATATGATCACTATATAGTAGTAATAATAATCTTTGTAGATCAATATTTTCAACAACAGCATTGCGCTATTATGTGGTAGTAACACGTGGCCAAGGTCTGGTGATATTATTTGGCAATTAAGTATTGTTATTTATGATAATATTGGTTTTGGTATAGCAGATTAAGTTCAATAACAGTATGTTGCCAATATATATAGCAGTAGTATTTTGAAACTATATAACTATATTGCTTAAGGATATGCTATTTTACATATATTAGTATTATTCAGGAGGTAAATTATTTGCAGGTGTTACAGTCCTGATTTTCCCTATAACATGAATCCAGGTACATTATATCCCTGAGGTGAGATATGTAAGCAATATCTAAGACATATGATTTGTCCTTGAGACGTGATCTTCAAAAATCTTAATAGATAGAGGAAATTATGAAGATAACCAACTGTCCATGCACTGCCACCACTCCTGTGGAAACAGGAGGAATAACTGGAAAAATCCCTTCAGAACAAGAACTCTTTGTATGGGCTTTGACACAGTTTCATAGTTTCTTCCACTAGATGGAGCTACTACACTTAGTGAAGCAGAATAAACTCATTGCTGCAGCACCATATTCAGAAATATAGTAAATCTTCATTTTTAAAGCGGTAGCTACTGGGCATTTATTTGTACAGATTTGCAAAATATGTTAGTGCTACATAAGCAATGGGAAATAAATAATTGCAGTTATTGCAATAAAATAACAGTTCCTCTAATTCTGGTGAGATTGCGTTAGGATTAATATATATCCAATAACTGGCGGATGCTGTTCTGCCAACGGCTAGTCTTCCCAAGTCCCTTGCACACATTCCCTATATGCTGCATGGCACCACTTGCATCTGCTATTGTCCTGCAGAAATAAAGGATCCTGCATAAATCCTGCACTAATGCTGATTATTTTAGATGATGTTAATGAGTCGCCCACTGGGGCCATGGGGTACTCGGAACCAGGCCCTCAGTCTCTCTCTCGCCGTCGTCTGGGCCTGCTGGGTGGTCACGATGACGTGACCCGGCTCCGTGATCCCGGGCGGTAAATTAAAGGGGATTAATAATTTTTAAAGGATAAATCGTGATGCCACCTGTAGTGTGTGGCTATATGGGGCCACCGCTGCAATCGGGACCGCTGGGGATGATGATAGGTGCAGCAAGATGATGAGCCCTCTATGGGTAGAGCTGGTCCCCAGGGCAACCGTGAGTGAAGAATAAGTATAAAGTCCCCAGTACCTTCATGCAGCATCCACAGTCTATGCACTGTCGCAATTACCTTTCCCGCAGGCAACTAAACAGTCCACACAATACTGGGCTTTACCGGGCTTTTACTCTCAACTTCCAGTCGTACAGTTCACAGTAGCGCTCGACAGTTCACAACGGACCCGGGCTCTTTCAGCAGCTGGGATGGCTTGTCTGCGGCACTCCCATTCTGTGTACCTCTCAGGCCCTCTCCTCCTCCATTCCGCATGCAAATTACGGTCCAGCTGTCACAGGCACTCAGTGTTCTACCCCTCCGGGTCACTAGCCCTAGTTTGACGGCTTTACCTTTACCGTCCTGGAGGTTGGGTCTCGGGACATAAAGACTCTGCACCTCGCTGGAGTTCCTAAAGGTACCCGGCCACATCTACAGAGCCAATAAGAAAAAGATATCCGCTGCAACATTGACACTAAATGTGCACATTTGATGAGTGCAATGAGCGGCCAATCTGCACAGCTAATACAGGTATAATGATAAAATGTATTATAGCAATCACTGCTCTAGTATATAATGCAAATAGGAAGACTTAGCTTCAGCAGTGGCCACTGCGGAGTGCCCGGTGACCAATGCCAAGGTGCAATGTGAATGGGTTTATATGTCCTTATTTTCAATTGAAACAAGAAAAGTATGTGCTGGACTTCAACACGATGGAGACCTCAGATGGCCCCTGGGTGGGGAAAGGGGGAAGGAGGAGGGAGCTCAGTGACTCACCGTAGCCGGGGTTACACGTAGCGGGCGTTGTTTCTCCTCCAGTCACGGAACCGCGCCTGCGGTGGTGTAGGCCCGGTGGTCCAGATCAATAGGGGAATGGCGGAACAGTGGGGGGTGATTTGTCTTCGTGACGCCACCTGCGGGTGTTCTGGTAACCTTACCAGCGCTGTTCGGGTCTCCGGGGGATGGTATACAGCGAGATGGAACGCTCCCCACAGGATGAGCGGGAGTCCCCGGAGCCGGGAGCTGCGCAAGATGTTGTGAGGCAGCTGCGAGATGCTGCGAGCTGAATCCAGGAGTAATGTACAACCACACAAAGTCTCTTTTAGGTACCTTTATTGGATGGTAGTCAGGTACACTCGGACCGGGATAGTGAAGTTGGCACTTCTGGAGTTTCACAGCAAGCAGTGTTAGGCTTCCTTTCTCTACTTCTGGTGCTAAGGTCGGGTGGATGTGAGATCCAGCCAGACCGGGCAGTTTGTTCAATGGAACTTGCTTCACCTGGTTAACAGCACTGAGGGCACTGTAAAAGGGTCTGAGCAGGATCAGTACTCTTCCCTGGGCTCTCGTGGATGGGTGCATCAGGTGGAACAGGTGGCTAAACCTCCTGTTGATGGCGCTGGTTCTCTGTGGTGGCTGGGTAGCTCTCACAGCTTCGGTTCCAGTAACCGGTTGATTTGGAAAGAGTTGGATTAACTCTGTGTTCCTGAGAGGTGATCTCCTTCTTCCTATTATCCCAATTGCAGGGATCTCCACTGGCTAACAGGCTAGCAGGGCCTAGTGTGTTCCTCATAGGGTGGAGGTTTCACACAGGCTGGCAGCTATTGTAGCGTCTACCACACTCTGAAGTTTCTCCCTCCAAGACTCTTTTTATAGGGGGAACTGGCTCAAAGTCACCAGTGTAGCTCCCCCTAGAGGCTCGGGGTGAAACCAGGTGTTCTAAGTGTTGTTGTGTTGTTTGGTGTTTGTGGGTTTTGCTGTGCTGTTACTTACTCCATTTGTGCTCTAAGGATTTCTGTGGTGCCCAACAGGTGCCAGGGTGCCACATTCCCCCTTAGTTAACCTCAGTTCTCCCGGCTGAGCAAAAAGGTTATTTTTACAACTTACCACTAAGCATTTTATAACATTCAATTTACAAAGTCTTAAAGAAAACACAAAAATCACTGAAAAGGAGTGAAAAATATGAAAAAGGTGAAAAGCAGTCCATACGGCACTAGTCCATCTGCCGCAGGCTGGAAAAGGATAAAGTTAGTGGTCACACAAGTCCTGTGACAATTGTCCAAAGTTTATGAAAAGGGAAAAAAAAAAAGGTAAAGTCCAGGGATACACGGTAACTTTATACATTCCCTACGGGTGTCTCTGCTTGGGAGGCCGGTACTAACCTTCTATACCTTACCAGGCGCTTTCTGTCCCCAACTTAGTATACTTGGGACAGAGCCCAGTTCCTCCACCCTTCTGTACACTACTTTTTACAGGTTTTGAAAAACAGTATTATATACAAACACTTACAGGTTACATTTTCCACTACATTTTAAACCCATTCTCCAAGCTTGTGTGGGGGTTGACCTAATGTACTACGTGTGGATCTGCGTAGTGTGGCTGTTTCCAAAGCTGTTGGTGTAGTGTACGAAGTGGTTGGTAATTCTCTATTTCTGCTTTGTGTAAGACCATAGTAAGTGCGGAGTCTATCAACTGGACTGACCTCTGTAGGTAGTTGATTAGAAATGGCTTCTCTTACTGTGGGACTAGCAGGCTGACCGATTACAGGAATCTCAGGTTCCATGATAACAGGCTGCAATTCTTGCACTTGGACTTCTTCTTGTTGGACTTGTTGGATTGGATTTGGTTTTGGTTGATCTTCAGCAGGTTGGTTGAAATGCATAACTGGAATAAGGAATGCTTCACCTATTTGTGGCCAATCAGCTGGTAAGTATCCAATTTCTGTAAGGACTAGATTTTCTTTAGTTTCTTCATCTGTAGTTACAGTAGGGTAACTGGTTGCTTGTGAGATTAACTGTGGCGGACATTTCTTCAAATGATCCCTTGAAACAGTCGCAATAGTATTCCCATTGTCTTTGCTAATAACACAAGTTTTAGAGTTATCAACGTGTGACGGCATAACGGTGTAGGGTACGGATTCCCAACTGTTATCCAATTTGTTAGTTTTTCGCTTTCTTTTTAGCACTACATCACCTATAGCTAGCGGTTCAGCTGAGGCGTGCTTGTTAAAGTCTTTTTCTTGTTTGGTTCTACTGATTTCTAGGTTTCTTTCAACACTCTCCTGTACTTTCCGGTACTTTTCTTGGCGTTGGCTGACCCAGTCTTCATCAGAAGAATCTTCTGTGGGTTCAATGGTTCCCATCTGCAAATCAATAGGCAGTTTACCTGGTCTTGCTCTCATCAAGTAAGCAGGTGTGTAATTTGTCGAACTGACAGGTATGTGGTTGTAGATGTCCACGAGATCTGGAAGTTTCTCTGGCCATTGATTTCTCTCTTCAACTGGCAAGGTCTTGAGCATGTCAATGACTATGTGGTTCATCTTCTCACATAAACCGTTCGTTTGAGGATGATAAGGTGTTGTGCGGATTTTCTTGCACCCATACAGCCCTAAGAATTCTTGGAAAAGAGCTGATTCGAAGGCTGGCCCTTGGTCAGTTAAGACCTGGTCTGGATACCCATGGGGGCGATAGAAGTAACTCTGGAACGCTTTGGCTGCTACCTCAGCAGTTAAGTCCTTAACTGGAACGACTACCAGGAATCTTGAGTAGTGATCAACGATGGTGAGAGCGTAGGTGTACCCGGTTCGACTTGGGGTAAGCTTCACGTGGTCGAGAGCAACTATTTCAAGAGGTTTGGTGGTAACAATCGGCTGCAACGGAGCTTTCTGAGTTAGATGGTCTTTTCTTCGAAGGTGACATGGTCCACAGTTTTTACACCATTTGTCAATGGAGCCTCGCATCCCGACCCAGTAGAACCGATCCTTTAGGAGTCTCTCCAGCTTCTTCCATCCAAAGTGTCCTGCATCATCATGGTATGCTTCAAGGATCATTTGGACTTCAGTCTTGGGAACTACAATCTGCCAGATGAGTTCATGGGTTCGTGGGTTGAGGTATCTTCTGCATAGTTTACCTTGGTAGACGAACAACCTTCCCTTCTCCTTCCACAGGCGCTTAGCAGTTGGTGAGGCATCAGAGTCCATGTTGGCGTGTTCTTGAGTGATCAGATCCCTTACCAGGCTGACATCTGGATCGTTGGCCTGAGCCTCCTTCCAGTCATGGTGAGGTAACGGGTTCACGGTCCTCTCTACACGTGTCTGGTTTCTCTGATGACATGTTGCTGTACCTGAACGGTGGAAAGCAGGTAGTTCAATCTCCTCCAGGTCATCTATGTCTTCTCCCTCTTCAGGAAGATGGGGCATTCGGGACAGGGCATCAGCATTGCCATTTTTGTGACCTGCCCGGTACTTTACAGTGAAGTCGTAGTTAGCGAGTCTTGCTACCCAACGCTGTTCTAGGGCTCCCAGCTTTGCAGTCTCTAAATGGGTTAGAGGGTTATTGTCTGTGAAAGCTGTGAACGGGGCGGAGGCCAGGTAATGTTTGAAATGCTCTGTGATCGCCCAGACCAGGGCCAGGAACTCCAGCTTGAAGGAGCTGTAGTTTTCCGGGTTCCTCTCTGTGGGACGGAGCTTTTTGCTGGCGTAGGCTATCACCTTCTCCTTGCCCTGCTGACGTTGGGATAGGACGGCCCCTAAACCTTCATTACTTGCATCTGTGTACAGTAAAAACGGTAGATTGTAGTCAGGGTAGGCCAGGATTTCTTCTCCAGTTAAAGCATCTTTCAGCGTTTGGAAGGATTTGTCCTGCTCTGGGCCCCAGTGGAACGGGGGTCCCCTGATCTTGCCGTTTTTGGATTGACCTACTAAGAGATCTTGCATGGGGGCGGCTATCTTGGTATAGCCTTTGATGAAGCGTCGGTAGTACCCAACCAGTCCTAGAAATTGACGTACCTCTTTGTGATTGATTGGTGCTGGCCAGTCCTTGATGACGGTGACCTTATCCGGATCCGGTGCTACGCCTTCGGCGCTGACCACATGTCCTAGGTATTGGACCTTGGGTTTCAGCAGGTGGCACTTGGACGGTTTCAGTTTCATCCCGTACTTGGACAGTGACTCAAACACTTCACTCAGGTGTTGGAGGTGATCTTCATAGGTCTGAGAGTAGACAATGACATCATCAAGGTATAACAAGACAGTCTCAAAGTTCTTGTGGCCCAAACAACACTCCATAAGCCTCTGAAATGTTCCTGGGGCATTGCACAAACCGAATGGCATACTGTTGAATTCGCATAAGCCCATAGGAGTAGTGAAGGCTGTCTTCTCACGATCCTCCTCTGCAACGGCAACCTGCCAGTACCCACTAGTAAGATCTAATGTGGAGAAGTAATTGGCAGATTTGAGTGCAGCTAGTGACTCTTCTATGCGTGGTAACGGGTATGCATCCTTGTGTGTGACTTTGTTGATTTGCCTATAGTCTACGCACATCCTCATACTACCATCTTTTTTTTAACCAGGACTAGTGGTGCGGCCCAGGGACTACAGCTATCCCTAATGACTCCTGCATTCTTCATGTCCTGAAGCATCTCTTTTGCTTTCTGGTAGTGAGTGGGTGGTATAGGCCTGTACCTTTCTTTGATGGGTGCATGGTTGTTTGTGGGGATATGATGTTGTACCCCTTTAATCCTCCCAAAGTCAAGTGGGTGTTTGCTGAACACTTGCTCATACTCCCGAACCACCCGGTATACTCCATTTTTCTGGTGAGAGGGTGTATTGTCAGTTCCTACACTGAGTTCTTGACACCATTTCTCTAACTGATCTTTGGAGTGAGGGGGTTCATCAGTGACTGTTTGGTTTGAGGATTTTACATCAATCACAGCATCATCTTTTACTTGGTACAATTTTGCAACAGTTGCATATCTTGGCAGTCTGACTTCGTCATCACCATAATTCAATATGCGTACGGGGACTCTCCCCTTTCTTACATCGACTAACCCTCTGGCTGTCAAGAGCGTAGGACTACTATCGGACATTACAGGTTCTACTACAGCTTGGTAGTCCTGCCCTCTGAGGCCTATGGCTGCTCGACACCAGATCATCATTTCACTTCTGGGTGGTACCACAATTGGAATGGGATCTGTGACCCTTACTCTGCCAATTTCACCATTAGACAATGTTACCTGTTGTTGATACACCAGAGCTCTGATCTGCTTTTGGATAGCCCTCTTTTCTCTGGGTTTACCGGCTTCAGCACTCTGTTGGAGTAAAAACAACACTTCATCGAGGCATTTGATCATGACATTGGTACCCAATATGACATATGGATCCTTGTGGTTAGGCTTATCCTGGACCACTAAGATACCCTGGTTTTTCAACTGCACCCTCCCCACCTTTACTGTAGCTTCCCACTGTCCCTCTATGGTAACCGGTATACCATTAGTGGCTTCAAGGTTCATCTCGGGATTAGGGGGTTCTAGCTTAATATCTGGCCAGAACTGCTTGTAAAGGGTACTGGGGATGAATGTCACCTGGGATCCAGTATCTATCAAGGCGGAGATAGCGATGCCATCGATGACGATTGGTAAGTATGGACAGTCTCCCACATACTTGTGTTCCCAGCTGGACGTAGGGCCTGGACAGTCTACTCCTGGGGTTGGCCCTTCTCGCCCAGGGGTCGCTCGTTTAAAGGACGGGATTGCAGGTTGCGTCCTCCTAAGTCGTTCTGCTGACTGTTGCGGCGTCTGTCAGGACTGCGGCGGTCTGCAGGT
Organism: Allobates femoralis; assembly: GCA_033576535.1. Classification (NCBI taxonomy): domain Eukaryota; kingdom Metazoa; phylum Chordata; class Amphibia; order Anura; family Aromobatidae; genus Allobates; species Allobates femoralis. Next base: position 38,583 of record JARQOC010000814.1, on the reverse strand, counting down.
TTTCCTCGCGACGGCTGTGTCTTTCTCCTCATCCAGGGGACGTCATCCGGGCTGTCGGCGAGTTGAATCTTGTCCGATGGCCTTGCATCTGTCTTGGGTTTTCTCCCAGCTTGTAGCTTGGCCACGTCTTTCATCAGCTGCTCGACATTAGCACACAGTTGATCAAACCGGTCAGGTGTTACTGTCTGTGCACTCGACTGAATCGCAGGGACTGGAGATGCTGCTGCCGGCACGGAAGGGGTGTCAGTGTACTGCTGCTGCGGTGAAGCGGGATCAGGTACTTCAGCGAGTCGTTGTCCCCAAACTGTTAAGTCTCTCAAGGTGTCAAACTCTGCGCCTGGATTTTGTATGGACCACCAGCTTGCTTGCTTTCTATCCTCAGACAGTTTAAGGCCCACAATAAATTGTCCAATTAACGCTTTGTTCTCATCTCGAGCACTATCAGGATCGACTTGTTTTAACAGTCTGTATGCTTCTTGCAAGCGCAGTGAATAATCAAGGACACTTTCTTGTGCCCCTTGGTTACAACGATAGAATGACAGTCTTAATCCAGCTTCGGTATGGCACTCAAAGACCCGGGTTAATCTAGCGAATATCTGCTCCACAGATTCCTGAACTTCTACAGGCCAGCTGCGGCTCTGCAGTTCAGCTGCACCGGTTAACTGTCCCATAATAACTGAAGCTCTTTCCTTACCGGTCATCGGGTACATGTCCAGCGCTTGGCACATCTTCCTCTGGAAGTTCTCCAAGGTGCTGGGTACACCGCTGTACTTGGGTAACCAGGTCGCACTAGGAACGTAGGGGAGAGACATCGGCATAATCGGAGCGGGTTGCGGTGGCATACCGCCGACTTGTTGCTGTCCATGAAGAGGTATATTTTGAGGTGCCGCTTGGTCTAGCGGGGGCACCGCGTGATCGGAGCCGGGTTACTCATGGTCGCTCCCCCTTAGTTAAGCGTAGCCTTTCCCTCGGTTTCAAACGGAAGTGTCGGCCTCGCGGTGAGGAGTGAGGCACCACGGGAGTTTCCGGTTCCTGCTGCGTACGGAGGAAGTCGTCAGAGCGTGGGGGCGGGGTCAATCTTCGCGCCCTCTGCACAGTCACGCCCCTTCTTTTCCCGCCTTTTCTCGCAGCAATGGCGGGCCAAATGTACAGTTCAATATTTACAGTCAATAAATAGCACACAATACCCGTGATAACGGGCCTGCTCGTATCCTGTTCGTGACGCCAAATTCTGACTCACCGTAGCCGGGGTTACACGTAGCGGGCGTTGTTTCTCCTCCAGTCACAGAACCGCGCCTGCGGTGGTGTAGGCCCGGTGGTCCAGATCAATAGGGGAATGGCGGAACAGTGGGGGGTGATTTGTCTTCGTGACGCCACCTGCGGGTGTTCTGGTAACCTTACCAGCGCTGTTCGGGTCTCCGGGGGATGGTATACAGCGAGATGGAACGCTCCCCACAGGATGAGCGGGAGTCCCCGGAGCCGGGAGCTGCGCAAGATGTTGTGAGGCAGCTGCGGGATGCTGCACGCTGAATCCAGGAGTAATGTACAACCACACAAAGTCTCTTTTAGGTACCTTTACTGGATGGTAGTCAGGTACACTCGGACCGGGATAGTGAAGTTGGCACTTCTGGAGTTTCACAGCAAGCAGTGTTAGGCTTCCTTTCTCTACTTCTGGTGCTAAGGTCGGGTGGATGTGGAATCCAGCCGGACCGGGCAGTTTGTTCAATGGAACTTGCTTCACCTGGTTAACAGCACTGAGGGCACTGTAAAAGGGTCTGAGCAGGATCAGTACTCTTCCCTGGGCTCTCGTGGATGGGTGCATCAGGTGGAACAGGTGGCTAAACCTCCTGTTGATGGCGCTGGTTCTCTGTGGTGGCTGGGTAGCTCTCACAGCTTCGGTTCCAGTAACCGGTTGATTTGGAAAGAGTTGGATTAACTCTGTGTTCCTGAGAGGTGATCTCCTTCTTCCTATTATCCCAATTGCAGGATCTCCACTGGCTAACAGGCTAGCAGGGCCTAGTGTGTTCCTCATAGGGTGGAGGTTTCACACAGGCTGGCAGCTATTGTAGCGTCTACCACACTCTGAAGTTTCTCCCTCCAAGACTCTTTTTATAGGGGGAACTGGCTCAAAGTCACCAGTGTAGCTCCCCCTAGAGGCTCGGGGTGAAACCAGGTGTTCTAAGTGTTGTTGTGTTGTTTGGTGTTTGTGGGTTTTGCTGTGCTGTTACTTACTCCATTTGTGCTCTAAGGATTTCTGTGGTGCCCAACAGGTGCCAGGGTGCCACATTCCCCCTTAGTTAACCTCAGTTCTCCCGGCTGAGCAAAAAGGTTATTTTTACAACTTACCACTAAGCATTTTATAACATTCAATTTACAAAGTCTTAAAGAAAACACAAAAATCACTGAAAAGGAGTGAAAAATATGAAAAAGGTGAAAAGCAGTCCATACGGCACTAGTCCATCTGCCGCAGGCTGGAAAAGGATAAAGTTAGTGGTCACACAAGTCCTGTGACAATTGTCCAAAGTTTATGAAAAGGGAAAAAAAAAAAGGTAAAGTCCAGGGATACACGGTAACTTTATACATTCCCTACGGGTGTCTCTGCTTGGGAGGCCGGTACTAACCTTCTATACCTTACCAGGCGCTTTCTGTCCCCAACTTAGTATACTTGGGACAGAGCCCAGTTCCTCCACCCTTCTGTACACTACTTTTTACAGGTTTTGAAAAACAGTATTATATACAAACACTTACAGGTTACATTTTCCACTACATTTTAAACCCATTCTCCAAGCTTGTGTGGGGGTTGACCTAATGTACTACGTGTGGATCTGCGTAGTGTGGCTGTTTCCAAAGCTGTTGGTGTAGTGTACGAAGTGGTTGGTAATTCTCTATTTCTGCTTTGTGTAAGACCATAGTAAGTGCGGAGTCTATCAACTGGACTGACCTCTGTAGGTAGTTGATTAGAAATGGCTTCTCTTACTGTGGGACTAGCAGGCTGACCGATTACAGGAATCTCAGGTTCCATGATAACAGGCTGCAATTCTTGCACTTGGACTTCTTCTTGTTGGACTTGTTGGATTGGATTTGGTTTTGGTTGATCTTCAGCAGGTTGGTTGAAATGCATAACTGGAATAAGGAATGCTTCACCTATTTGTGGCCAATCAGCTGGTAAGTATCCAATTTCTGTAAGGACTAGATTTTCTTTAGTTTCTTCATCTGTAGTTACAGTAGGGTAACTGGTTGCTTGTGAGATTAACTGTGGCGGACATTTCTTCAAATGATCCCTTGAAACAGTCGCAATAGTATTCCCATTGTCTTTGCTAATAACACAAGTTTTAGAGTTATCAACGTGTGACGGCATAACGGTGTAGGGTACGGATTCCCAACTGTTATCCAATTTGTTAGTTTTTCGCTTTCTTTTTAGCACTACATCACCTATAGCTAGCGGTTCAGCTGAGGCGTGCTTGTTAAAGTCTTTTTCTTGTTTGGTTCTACTGATTTCTAGGTTTCTTTCAACACTCTCCTGTACTTTCCGGTACTTTTCTTGGCGTTGGCTGACCCAGTCTTCATCAGAAGAATCTTCTGTGGGTTCAATGGTTCCCATCTGCAAATCAATAGGCAGTTTACCTGGTCTTGCTCTCATCAAGTAAGCAGGTGTGTAATTTGTCGAACTGACAGGTATGTGGTTGTAGATGTCCACGAGATCTGGAAGTTTCTCTGGCCATTGATTTCTCTCTTCAACTGGCAAGGTCTTGAGCATGTCAATGACTATGTGGTTCATCTTCTCACATAAACCGTTCGTTTGAGGATGATAAGGTGTTGTGCGGATTTTCTTGCACCCATACAGCCCTAAGAATTCTTGGAAAAGAGCTGATTCGAAGGCTGGCCCTTGGTCAGTTAAGACCTGGTCTGGATACCCATGGGGGCGATAGAAGTAACTCTGGAACGCTTTGGCTGCTACCTCAGCAGTTAAGTCCTTAACTGGAACGACTACCAGGAATCTTGAGTAGTGATCAACGATGGTGAGAGCGTAGGTGTACCCGGTTCGACTTGGGGTAAGCTTCACGTGGTCGAGAGCAACTATTTCAAGAGGTTTGGTGGTAACAATCGGCTGCAACGGAGCTTTCTGAGTTAGATGGTCTTTTCTTCGAAGGTGACATGGTCCACAGTTTTTACACCATTTGTCAATGGAGCCTCGCATCCCGACCCAGTAGAACCGATCCTTTAGGAGTCTCTCCAGCTTCTTCCATCCAAAGTGTCCTGCATCATCATGGTATGCTTCAAGGATCATTTGGACTTCAGTCTTGGGAACTACAATCTGCCAGATGAGTTCATGGGTTCGTGGTTGAGGTATCTTCTGCATAGTTTACCTTGGTAGACGAACAACCTTCCCTTCTCCTTCCACAGGCGCTTAGCAGTTGGTGAGGCATCAGAGTCCATGTTGGCGTGTTCTTGAGTGATCAGATCCCTTACCAGGCTGACATCTGGATCGTTGGCCTGAGCCTCCTTCCAGTCATGGTGAGGTAACGGGTTCACGGTCCTCTCTACACGTGTCTGGTTTCTCTGATGACATGTTGCTGTACCTGAACGGTGGAAAGCAGGTAGTTCAATCTCCTCCAGGTCATCTATGTCTTCTCCCTCTTCAGGAAGATGGGGCATTCGGGACAGGGCATCAGCATTGCCATTTTTGTGACCTGCCCGGTACTTTACAGTGAAGTCGTAGTTAGCGAGTCTTGCTACCCAACGCTGTTCTAGGGCTCCCAGCTTTGCAGTCTCTAAATGGTTAGAGGGTTATTGTCTGTGAAAGCTGTGAACGGGGCGGAGGCCAGGTAATGTTTGAAATGCTCTGTGATCGCCCAGACCAGGGCCAGGAACTCCAGCTTGAAGGAGCTGTAGTTTTCCGGGTTCCTCTCTGTGGGACGGAGCTTTTTGCTGGCGTAGGCTATCACCTTCTCCTTGCCCTGCTGACGTTGGGATAGACGGCCCCTAAACCTTCATTACTTGCATCTGTGTACAGTAAAAACGGTAGATTGTAGTCAGGGTAGGCCAGGATTTCTTCTCCAGTTAAAGCATCTTTCAGCGTTTGGAAGGATTTGTCCTGCTCTGGGCCCCAGTGGAACGGGGGTCCCCTGATCTTGCCGTTTTTGGATTGACCTACTAAGAGATCTTGCATGGGGGCGGCTATCTTGGTATAGCCTTTGATGAAGCGTCGGTAGTACCCAACCAGTCCTAGAAATTGACGTACCTCTTTGTGATTGATTGGTGCTGGCCAGTCCTTGATGACGGTGACCTTATCCGGATCCGGTGCTACGCCTTCGGCGCTGACCACATGTCCTAGGTATTGGACCTTGGGTTTCAGCAGGTGGCACTTGGACGGTTTCAGTTTCATCCCGTACTTGGACAGTGACTCAAACACTTCACTCAGGTGTTGGAGGTGATCTTCATAGGTCTGAGAGTAGACAATGACATCATCAAGGTATAACAAGACAGTCTCAAAGTTCTTGTGGCCCAAACAACACTCCATAAGCCTCTGAAATGTTCCTGGGGCATTGCACAAACCGAATGGCATACTGTTGAATTCGCATAAGCCCATAGGAGTAGTGAAGGCTGTCTTCTCACGATCCTCCTCTGCAACGGCAACCTGCCAGTACCCACTAGTAAGATCTAATGTGGAGAAGTAATTGGCAGATTTGAGTGCAGCTAGTGACTCTTCTATGCGTGGTAACGGGTATGCATCCTTGTGTGTGACTTTGTTGATTTGCCTATAGTCTACGCACATCCTCATACTACCATCTTTCTTTTTAACCAGGACTAGTGGTGCGGCCCAGGGACTACAGCTATCCCTAATGACTCCTGCATTCTTCATGTCCTGAAGCATCTCTTTTGCTTTCTGGTAGTGAGTGGGTGGTATAGGCCTGTACCTTTCTTTGATGGTGCATGGTTGTTTGTGGGGATATGATGTTTGTACCCCTTTAATCCTCCCCAAAGTCAAGTGGGTGTTTGCTGAACACTTGCTCATACTCCCGAACCACCCGGTATACTCCATTTTTCTGGTGAGAGGGTGTATTGTCAGTTCCTACACTGAGTTCTTGACACCATTTCTCTAACTGATCTTTGGAGTGAGGGGGTTCATCAGTGACTGTTTGGTTTGAGGATTTTACATCAATCACAGCATCATCTTTTACTTGGTACAATTTTGCAACAGTTGCATATCTTGGCAGTCTGACTTCGTCATCACCATAATTCAATATGCGTACGGGGACTCTCCCCTTTCTTACATCGACTAACCCTCTGGCTGTCAAGAGCGTAGGACTACTATCGGACATTACAGGTTCTACTACAGCTTGGTAGTCCTGCCCTCTGAGGCCTATGGCTGCTCGACACCAGATCATCATTTCACTTCTGGGTGGTACCACAATTGGAATGGGATCTGTGACCCTTACTCTGCCAATTTCACCATTAGACAATGTTACCTGTTGTTGATACACCAGAGCTCTGATCTGCTTTTGGATAGCCCTCTTTTCTCTGGGTTTACCGGCTTCAGCACTCTGTTGGAGTAAAAACAACACTTCATCGAGGCATTTGATCATGACATTGGTACCCAATATGACATATGGATCCTTGTGGTTAGGCTTATCCTGGACCACTAAGATACCCTGGTTTTTCAACTGCACCCTCCCCACCTTTACTGTAGCTTCCCACTGTCCCTCTATGGTAACCGGTATACCATTAGTGGCTTCAAGGTTCATCTCGGGATTAGGGGGTTCTAGCTTAATATCTGGCCAGAACTGCTTGTAAAGGGTACTGGGGATGAATGTCACCTGGGATCCAGTATCTATCAAGGCGGAGATAGCGATGCCATCGATGACGATTGGTAAGTATGGACAGTCTCCCACATACTTGTGTTCCCAGCTGGACGTAGGGCCTGGACAGTCTACTCCTGGGGTTGGCCCTTCTCGCCCAGGGGTCGCTCGTTTAAAGGACGGGATTGCAGGTTGCGTCCTCCTAAGTCGTTCTGCTGACTGTTGCGGCGTCTGTCAGGACTGCGGCGGTCTGCAGGTTTTCCTCGCGACGGCTGTGTCTTTCTCCTCATCCAGGGGACGTCATCCGGGCTGTCGGCGAGTTGAATCTTGTCCGATGGCCTTGCATCTGTCTTGGGTTTTCTCCCAGCTTGTAGCTTGGCCACGTCTTTCATCAGCTGCTCGACATTAGCACACAGTTGATCAAACCGGTCAGGTGTTACTGTCTGTGCACTCGACTGAATCGCAGGGACTGGAGATGCTGCTGCCGGCACGGAAGGGGTGTCAGTGTACTGCTGCTGCGGTGAAGCGGGATCAGGTACTTCAGCGAGTCGTTGTCCCCAAACTGTTAAGTCTCTCAAGGTGTCAAACTCTGCGCCTGGATTTTGTATGGACCACCAGCTTGCTTGCTTTCTATCCTCAGACAGTTTAAGGCCCACAATAAATTGTCCAATTAACGCTTTGTTCTCATCTCGAGCACTATCAGGATCGACTTGTTTTAACAGTCTGTATGCTTCTTGCAAGCGCAGTGAATAATCAAGGACACTTTCTTGTGCCCCTTGGTTACAACGATAGAATGACAGTCTTAATCCAGCTTCGGTATGGCACTCAAAGACCCGGGTTAATCTAGCGAATATCTGCTCCACAGATTCCTGAACTTCTACAGGCCAGCTGCGGCTCTGCAGTTCAGCTGCACCGGTTAACTGTCCCATAATAACTGAAGCTCTTTCCTTACCGGTCATCGGGTACATGTCCAGCGCTTGGCACATCTTCCTCTGGAAGTTCTCCAAGGTGCTGGGTACACCGCTGTACTTGGGTAACCAGGTCGCACTAGGAACGTAGGGGAGAGACATCGGCATAATCGGAGCGGGTTGCGGTGGCATACCGCCGACTTGTTGCTGTCCATGAAGAGGTATATTTTGAGGTGCCGCTTGGTCTAGCGGGGCACCGCGTGATCGGGAGCCGGGTTACTCATGGTCGCTCCCCCTTAGTTAAGCGTAGCCTTTCCCTCGGTTTCAAACGGAAGTGTCGGCCTCGCGGTGAGGAGTGAGGCACCACGGGAGTTTCCGGTTCCTGCTGCGTACGGAGGAAGTCGTCAGAGCGTGGGGGCGGGGTCAATCTTCGCGCCCTCTGCACAGTCACGCCCCTTCTTTTCCCGCCTTTTCTCGCAGCAATGGGCGGGCCAAATGTACAGTTCAATATTTACAGTCAATAAATAGCACACAATACCCGTGATAACGGGCCTGCTCGTATCCTGTTCGTGACGCCAAATTCTGACTCACCGTAGCCGGGGTTACACGTAGCGGGCGTTGTTTCTCCCTCCAGTCACAGAACCGCGCCTGCGGTGGTGTAGGCCCGGTGGTCCAGATCAATAGGGGAATGGCGGAACAGTGGGGGGTGATTTGTCTTCGTGACGCCACCTGCGGGTGTTTCTGGTAACCTTACCAGCGCTGTTCGGGTCTCCGGGGGATGGTATACAGCGAGATGGAACGCTCCCCACAGGATGAGCGGGAGTCCCCGGAGCCGGGAGCTGCGCAAGATGTTGTGAGGCAGCTGCGGGATGCTGCACGCTGAATCCAGGAGTAATGTACAACCACACAAAGTCTCTTTTAGGTACCTTTACTGGATGGTAGTCAGGTACACTCGGACCGGGATAGTGAAGTTGGCACTTCTGGAGTTTCACAGCAAGCAGTGTTAGGCTTCCTTTCTCTACTTCTGGTGCTAAGGTCGGGTGGATGTGGAATCCAGCCGGACCGGGCAGTTTGTTCAATGGAACTTGCTTCACCTGGTTAACAGCACTGAGGGCACTGTAAAAGGGTCTGAGCAGGATCAGTACTCTTCCCTGGGCTCTCGTGGATGGGTGCATCAGGTGGAACAGGTGGCTAAACCTCCTGTTGATGGTGCTGGTTCTCTGTGGTGGCTGGGTAGCTCTCACAGCTTCGGTTCCAGTAACCGGTTGATTTGGAAAGAGTCGGATTAACTCTGTGTTCCTGAGAGGTGATCTCCTTCTTCCTATTATCCCAATTGCAGGGATCTCCACTGGCTAACAGGTTAGCAGGGCCTAGTGTGTTCCTCATAGGGTGGAGGTTTCACACAGGCTGGCAGCTCCTGTAGCGTCTACCACACTCTGAAGTTTCTCCCTCCAAGACTCTTTTTATAGGGGGAACTGGTTCAAAGTCACCAGTGTAGCTCCCCCTAGAGGCTCGGGGTGAAACCAGGTGTTCTAAGTGTTGTTGTGTTGTTGGTGTTGTGGGTTTTGCTGTGCTGTTACTTACTCCATTTGTGCTCTAAGGATTTCTGTGGTGCCCAAGCTACTAGTGTGCTGCGTAGGTGGGTCCAGCTGTGGTGTATTCAAATGTTGTACCTTGTCTCAAAACCTTGGTTCCTGGACTGTAGTAGTTGGTGAATGGGCCCATCGGAACGCTGCGATCGAGTCCCTGCTAATTCTCACTTGGTTCTCTTTGACGTGGATAGTGATGTTTTGGGTTTTCTTACTTTGGGAAAGTCACTGGTTGTGCTTCTCCTCTTCTTCTTCCATCACTTAACTATCCTTTCTGTGGGCTAACTTAGTTTCTCCTGGGGTTAAGTAGTAACTGTTCGCTCCAGTTTAAAGGGCCTTCCAAATATCCCTTGAAACTCCACTTTGTATCCCCTTGCCATATTGCCCGAATAACACAAGTTTCTTAGGATCCGGGGTGTGGTGTAGGGGTGTTTGTTTTCCAAGTTGATCCGCATTTTTACCCAATCCAAGCAGCTAGTGAGGCGTCTGTTAAAGCCACCGGGGTTCTACTGACCAGGGCCAACCCCCTTACTTTGGAATTTCTATGGGTGGGTGGCTTCACAAACTGAATCCGAACCCCCGAAAATAGGATTTTCCCGGTCTGCCCATGTGGGTGTGAATTTTTTCGCGACTGAACTTCAGTACCTGGTGAGCTTCGGCCAGAATCTTAGAATTTCGCTGGCCCTTACCTCCCCGGAAAGGTTCAGGCATGTCCGATGCATCCTGGTTTAACTTCCACATAAACCGTCCTCAGCATGCAAAAGGGTGTGGAATTCTTTGCCCTAAGCCCTAAGTCTTGGAAAAAGTGATCGAGGGCCCTGTCATTAAGACTGTTGAGTACCATGGGCATGGAATAAAACCACTCTTGGCCCCTCCCTCAGATTAAAGTCCTATATATGCAACGCACCCGAATTTGATATGTACAACGTCTAACGCTCTCCCGGCTATCACGGGCAACCACGACGGCAAGGCCTGGGTTTGTGACACAATTCCAGCAACAGGAGCCCATTTTTGTCCTGTCGAGTGTGTCCACTAAAAGTGAGTAAGGGAACCCAGCCCTAAGAACCATCCTTTGGAGCTCCCTTTTATCCGGTCCCATCATATGGTAGCTGTCAGTATCATTTGGTTATTCCAATCCCAGATAAGAAGGGGTCAGTGGATGAGACACTGCAAACCTTTGGCATCCAACCACCAATCCCTTCCCCAGGACAGGAGATTGTAGGCATAGTGGGACCAGTTGCGTGTATGGTGACAGATCCCTTACACTGCACTGAGTGGGAGGATTCCCAGTGATGGTGAGGTCGGGTTCAGAGGACACTCGAACACGTGTTGGTTTTCTGAGACAGGAGAACGTGGAAAACAGTAGAAAGGTATCTAGTTCCCCAGGGAGGGCTTCGGGACAAGGATCAGCATTGAGTATTGTACCGCCCGGGAACCGTGGCTAGAGCGGGCCCCCAACCTGCACCCAGCTTTGCAGGGCCGTTGGGTTTAGGGAACTTGTCTGTGCAAGCTGTGACCAGCCCCAAAGGCAAAAACTTTTAAGTTGAACCATGTGAAACCAGGGCAGCCCCCTTGGGCTTTATTCAAGGGCCACTCTGTGGACGGAGCTTTGCTGGCGTAGGCTATCACCTCCTCCTTGCCCTCTGACGTTTTGGATAGGAGGGCCCCCAAACCTTTATTACTGCATCTTGTACAGTAAAAAGGTAATTGAGTCAGGGAGGCCAGGATTTCTTTCCAGTTAAAGCACTTTAGCGTTTAAGGATAAGTCCTGCTCTGGGCCCCAGTGGAACGGGGGGCCCCTGATCTTGCCTTTTTGGGTTTACCTACTAAAGACTTTTTTTGGGGGGGGCTACTTTGTATAGCCTTTGATGAAGCGCGAGTACCCAACCAGTCCTAAAATTGACGTACCCTTTGTGATTTAAAGGGTGCTGGCCTCCTTTAGACGGTGACCTTTTCCGGACCGGTGCTACCCTTTCGCGCTGACCACATGTCCTAGGGTTTTGGGCCTTGGGTTTTAGCAGGTGGCACTTGGACGGGTTTTTTATTTCATCCCTACTTGGACAGTGACTCAAAAACTCACTCAGGTGTTTGGGTGATCTTTTATAGGGCAAAAGTAGACAATACTCATCCAAGTATAACAAGACAGTCTTAAAGTTCTTTGGCCCCAAAAAACACTCCAAAGCCTCGAAAAAGTTCCTGGGCATTGCACAAACCGAATGGCAAAAGTTTAATTCGCATAAGCCCCTAAGTGTGAAGGCTGTCTTTTTCACGATCCTCCTCTGAACGGGAACCTGCCAGTACCCCTATAAGATCTAAAGTGAGAAGTAATTGGCAGATTTTAGTGAGCGTGACTCTTCATGGTGGTAACGGGTATGCTCCTTTGGGGGACTTTTTTGATTTGCCTATATCTACGCACATCCTCAAAACTACCATCTTTCTTTTTTTAAACCCGGACTAGGGGCGGGGGGCCCCCGGGGCTACAGCATCCCAAAAGACTCCCGCATTCTTTATGTCCTGAACATCTCTTTTTCTTTCGGTATGATGGGTGGTATAGGCCGTACCCTTTTTTTGATGGTCAGGTTGTTTGTGGGGATATGATTTTACCCCTTTAAAAACCCCCAAATCAAGTGGTGTTTGCTGAACACTTTCTCATACCCCGAACCACCCCGGGATACCCATTTTTTTTCTGGGGAGAGGGGGTATTGTCATTTCCCACACGATTCTTTTACACCTTTTTTTCTAAATGATCTTTGGAGTGAGGGGGTTTATCATGACTGTTTTTTTTTGAGGATTTACATCAATCACACATCACTTTTACTTGGTACAAAATTTTCAACATTTCATATCTTGGGAGTCTACTTCGTCATCAAACCATAATTCAATATGGTACGGGGGGCTCTCCCCTTTTTAATCGACAAAACCCCCTGGGGCTCAAGAGGGGAGGGGCTACATCGGACATTACAGTTTTTACTACAGCTTTGGGCCCGCCTCTGAGCCCAAAGGGTGCCGACACCAATCATCATTTTTACTTCTGGGGGGTACCACAATTGGGGAAAGGGATCTGTGACCCTACTCGCCAATTTCACCATTAAAACAAGTTTTCCTTTGTTGATACACCAAGCCTGATCTGCTTTTGGGTAGCCCTCTTTTTTCTGGTTTACCGGCTTTAGCACTCGTTGGATAAAAACAACACTTTATCGAGGCATTTGATCAGACATTGGGCCCCAAGACTATGGGTCCTTGTGGGTTTGGCTTATCCTGGGCCCCCCAAGATACCCGGGTTTTTTTAAATGCACCCCCCCCACCTTTACTTAGCTTCCCCCCGCCCCCTATTGAAAACCGGGAAACCCCTTAGTGGCTTCAAGGGTTTATCTCGGGATTTGGGGGGTTTTAGCTTAAAAATCTGGCCAAACTCTTGTAAAGGGTACTGGGGATAATGTCACCTGGGAACCCCGTACTACAAACGGGGATAGCGATGCCACGATGACATTGGTAATTTTGGGAATCTCCCACATACTTGTGTTTCCCCGCTGGACGTAGGGGCCTGGACAGTCTACCCTGGGGTTGGCCCTTCTCGCCCCCGGGGTCGCCGTTTTAAAAAGGGCGGGATTGCAGGTTGCGTCCTCCTAATCGTTCTGCTGACTGTTTGCGGGGTCGCAGGACTGCGGCGGTCTCAGGGTTTTTTCCCCGCGACGGGTGTGTCTTTCTCCTCATCCAGGGGGACGTATCCGGGGTGTCGGCGTTGAATCTTGTCCGATGGGCCCTTTATCTGTCTTTGGGTTTTCTCCCAGCTTGTAGCTTGGCCACGTCTTTCATCGCTGCCACATTAGCACACAGTTATCAAACCGGTCAGGTGTTACTTCGTTTCACTCGCTGAATCGCAGGGATGGAGATGCTGCTGCCGGGGGCGGAAGGGGTTCATGTACTGCCCTGCGGTAAGCGGGATCGGGGACTTCAGCGAGCGTTGTCCCCAAAAGTTAACCCCCAAAGGGTCAAACTCTGCCCTGGATTTTGTATGGACCACCAGCTTTTTTGCTTTTTTACCCAACAGTTTAAGGGCCCCCAAAAAATTGTCCCAATAACGCTTTGTTCTCATCTCGAGCACTATCAGATCGACTTTTAAAAATCTGTATGCTTCTTGCAAGCGCGGAATAACAAGGCACTTTCTTGTGCCCCTTGGTTACAACATAAATGACAGTCATAATCCAGCTTCGGGATGGCACTCAAAAACCCGGTTAATCTAGCGAATTCGCTCCACAGATCCTGAACCTTTTTACAGGGGCCCCGCGGCTCTGCAGTTCAGCTGCACCGGTTAACTGTCCCAAATAACTGAACTCTTTCCTTACCGGGTCTTTGGGGACATGTCCAGGCTTTTCACATCTCCTCTGGAATTTCCAAGGTGCTGGGTACCCCGCTGTACTTGGTAACCAGGGCGCACTAGGAACGTAGGGGGGAACAAAGGGAAATCGGACGGGGGTTTCGTGGCATACCGCCGACTTTTTTTTCTTCCAGAAGAAAATTTTGAGGTTCCCGCTTTTTCTAGCGGGGGGCCCCCTTTTTCGGAGCCGGGTTTTTAAAAATCATGGTCCCTCCCCCCTTGTTAAGCGAAACCCCTTTTCCCTCGGTTTCAAACGGAAGGGCGGCCCCCAGCGGGAGGGATGAGGCACCACGGGAGTTTCCGGTTCCCCGCCGCGTTTAAAGGAAATCTTTAAGCGGGGGGGCGGGGCAATCTTCCGCCCCTCAACAGTCCCCCCCCTTCTTTCCCCCCCTTTTTTTCGCAGCAATTTGGGGGGCCAAATGTACAGTTCAAATTTACAGTCAATAAATAGCACACAATACCCTGAAAACGGGCCTGCCGTACCTGTTCGTACCCAAATTCTGACTCACCGAGCCGGGTTACACGTAGCGGGCGTTGTTCTCCCCATCACAGAACCGGGGCCTGCGGTGGTGTAGGCCCGGTGGTCCCGATCAATAGGGAAAGGCGGAACAGGGGGGTATTTGCTTCGTGCGCCCCCGCGGGGGTTCTGGGAACCTTTCCACGGCCGTTCGGGGCTCCGGGGATGGTATACAGCGAGATGGGAAAGCTCCCCCCAGGAGGCGGGGGGTCCCCGGAGCCGGGGCTGCGCAAGATTTTGGGGCACTGCGGGGTGCGCACGCTGAATCCAGAGAATGTACCCAACAAAAATCCTTTTAGGGACCTTACTGATGGTATTCAAGGTCAAAATCGGGGCCGGGATAGTGAAGTTGGGCCCTTTTGGATTTTCCCGCACCAGTTTTTGGCTTCCTTTCCTTTCTTTTTTGGTGCTAAGGGCCCGGGTGGGTTTGGGAATCCACCGGGCCGGAGTTTTGTTTTAATTTAACTTCTTTACCGGTTAACAGCACGAGGGCACTGTAAAAGGGTTGACGGGTCAGTATCTTTCCCCGGGCCTCGTGGGTGGTGCATCAGGGGAAAGGTGGGTAAAAACCCCCTGTGATGGTGCGGTTTTCCTGGGTGGGTGGGTAGCTCTCACAGCTTCGGGTTTCCCAAAAAGTTTGTTTGGGAAAAAAGTCGATTTAAACCCCTGTTTTCCTGAAGGTATCTCCTTCTTCCTATTACCCCCTTGCAGGGATCCCCTGGTAAACAGGTTCAGGGCCTATGTGTTCCTCATAGGTGGAGGTTTCACACAGGCTGGCAGCTCCATAGCGTCTACCACACTCTGAAGTTTTTCCCTCCAAAACTCTTTTTATAGGGGGAACTGGGTTTAAAGTCACCAGTGTAGCTCCCCCAAGGGTCGGGTTAAACCAGGGGTTTTTAAGTGTTGTTGTGTTGTTTGTTGATGTGGGGGTTTTTCTGTGCTGTTACTTACTCCCTTTTTGCTCAAGGATTTCTGTGGGGCCCCCAAAAGGGGCCGGGGGCCAAAATCACAAAAAAATACTTTTAAATTAATAGTGTGAAGACTTGGGGATCAACCCAGATGCAGGTCAAAACAAAAAAAAACATACTAAAAGAAAAAATAACCGCAACACTGACACTAAATAGCCACTGTGAACTAAGTCTTCCTAATTTGCATTATATTCAGAACAGTGATTGCTATAATACATTTTTAAACATTATACCCGTATTTAACTGGCAGCTCACCGCTCATTGCACTAATCGAATGTCACATTTGTGTCAGTGTTGCAGCGATATCTTTTTCTAAATTTGTATTTTTTTTTCTGCTTGCACCTGCACTCTGAGTTGATGCCAGTCATTCACACTATTAACATCTACAACCGCACCTGGTCCTGGCCCCGCCACTAGGTCCGGGCATCGGGGCCCCAGGGCCTTCATCTTTCCTTTTTCTCAGCTTGCCTGGACTAGCCTTGGTGCCCCTCGGGCCGCCCCGCTAAATTTCATTTGGTTTTGAAGCTGTTTCTGATGGGGTGTCTCTACTTAGAGTCCCGGTTCTCTCTCCTCTTCCTTCCTCTCACTACCTTTTTTCTCGTTTCCCTAAATTAGTGTTCCTGGGTTTTCTCCAGCCTCCACCCCCCTTTCCGGGTACATCCAGAAAAAATAAATGGGGGGTGGTTTTGCGTCTTTGCAGCAAGGGGGGGGGGGTTAAACCGGACCAGAAAAGGGTTTTGACGGCCTTTTACTGGTCCGGTCTCAGTGGTTTGGGGTAAGGGGAAAATTTTTTTAAAAAAATTTTTGGGGGTCGGTTTGTGGTTTTGGGGTAAGTCCCTGTTTTTGAGCCTGAAACCCACCCCCCCTTCTTCTCCCCTCCTGGGCTTTGCCCCTAAACTAAACCAAATGGGGGCCCTTTTCTGCGGGGTTTTTTCCCTTTGTTTCTCCTAGGGCCCCCGGGGTCCTTTTATTTGGGTTTCAGTTTAGCGTCTCTTACTTGTTCTCTTTGGGGGGGTGAACTTCTCCTGAGCCCTCCGGGGCCTTTTGCTTTTTGGGCAAAAAATTTAAAATCAGCGTGGGAAAATCCAGTTTTCCGGGGTTTTTTTGAAAACAAAAAGGGTTATAGAAACCCATTTCCCCCTTTTTTTTTGATTCCCTGTTTTTTCCCAAACCTTGCCCCTGACCCTTTCCCTTTTTGGGTTTGCAACACAGCGGTCTTTTTGGTCCCTGGTCTGGGCCTGGATCTCTCCCAGCGCCCTTTTCTCCCCCACTCCCCCCTGACTTCTCCTCAGAATCCCTACGGAGATTTAAACTTTTGGGACCCCACAAAATTTTCCCCTCCCCTCGGGCCCTTTTGGTTTTGTTTTTTAAAGGGGACCCGGGACTTAAGGCAGCCCAGTAGGGGCTCCCCCCTTCAGGTTGGGGGGAAAGGGGTTTTGGTGGTTTTTTGGCTGTGTAAAACCAAAAGGTTTGTAATTCCCCCCTTGCATCGGTGGTTCCTTTGTGGCAAATCCCCCCGCAGGTTTTTCCCAAGTTTTTCCCCCCTTTAGTTTTAAAATCAGTCCTAGGGACTAAAAACATTTTTCATAAAACTTTAACATAACTATTTTAACATTTAACAATTGGCCCGGGGCTTAAAAATGGAAAATTTACAAAAACCGGGTATAACTAAGAAAACGGGAAAACCATCCATACGTGCTAGCCCCATCTGCTGCAGGCTTTTAAGGGGGGTTTTAACCAGGTTTTGCCACTCCCCAGTGCTGTGGTAGGGTCCTTTTTTGAAAATCAAAAAAAAAATTTCAAAAAGTTCAACGGGCAAAATCCCCTGGGGCCCTTAAAGGCAAAAACACAACAACAAACAAAAAGGGTCCCCCTCGGCGAAAGGGGGTCCTAGCTACTGCGGGGGCCTC
The DNA here is from genome assembly GCA_033576535.1 of Allobates femoralis. Lineage (NCBI taxonomy): Eukaryota > Metazoa > Chordata > Amphibia > Anura > Aromobatidae > Allobates > Allobates femoralis. The sequence continues at coordinate 21,513 of JARQOC010000814.1, read as the reverse complement.
TCCCGGGGTCATAACACTGTGGGCCTCCGGGGCCCGGGTCACCTATTGGCCAAGATTTTGCTCCCCCTATTCAGCTCCTTACTAGTGTTTGACGAGTAGTAAAATGCTGGGGTCTCGAAGCTCGGGGCCGGCATCCCAGATACTCGTTCTGGGCCCCGAGTACCGAGCCCAATGTTATCCTAGGGAGACACGGGGTATTTTTAATGAAATGACGGGCCGCAGCATGGAAAAACCCAAAAAAAATGTCAAAAAATCTCAGAAAATGCTGAAATGAAAAGGGCAAAAACCAGGGGGAAGATCCCGGGAAGCTTTCTCACTCAAAAGTCACAGCTGTGAAAAATTTCCTTGTCCGATTTCACCCAATTTTACGGAGTCAAACCAAAAAAAACCTTCCAAAATGAACCCCAAAAAGGGAAAATTTAAAGGGGGGAAAATTTTAAAGGGGACATACCCCAAAAGTGAGATACAGCGGTGATTTACTTTTTGTATTACATGAAAGATTTTTTCGTAAAACATTGTGCGGGGACTCCGATGTCCCTGAAAGGGGACGAAAAGAACCCGCCCTTTAAATAATGTGCCCATTTTTTAGGAACTGGGTCTATTTTAGTAAAAATTCCCTTTTCCAGGGGAATCCAAAATTTGGAGGTTCACCAATGGGCCCCCGGTAGAGACTCATGAGGGCCGTAAAAACCCCAAGTGGGGGTTTTTGTAGTATAAACCCTTTCCAGGGGGAGCCAAAAATTGGGGGGTTCCACATTGTCCCAGGATAGAGACGTGCAGGAGGGCCTGTTAAAACCCAAGTGGGGGGTATTGTAGTATATCCCCTTTGGGCCCGGGGACCAAAAATTTGGGGGGTTCAACAATGACCCCCGCATACGACATGTAGTAGGGCCTGTAACCCCCATGTGGGTGTATTGTATATACCCTTTGGGAGGGCAGCCAAAAATTGGGAGGTTCAACAATGACCCCCCCCATACAGACATGTAGTAGGGGCTTAACCCTCAAAAGGGGGTTTTTTGTAGTATACCCTTTTTTGGGCCCGGGGGACCCCAAAAAATTGGGGGGTTCAACAAATGACCCATGGGAAAAAAGACATTTTAGTTAAAGGGGCCCGAACCCTCAAGTGGGTGTATTGTATAAGCCCTTTGGGGAGGGGAAACCAAAAATTTGGGGGGTTCAACAATGACCCATGCATACAGACATGTAGTAGGGGCCGTAACCCTCAAGTGGGTGTATTGTAGTATAGCCCTTTGGGAGGGGAGCCAGCAGCAGCAGGGGTACGAAAACTAGCAGCCTGACCACCACCAGCATGATGAGGCACATGTCAGCCAAGCACCCGACTTTGGGGGGTAAAAAACAGAGTGAGGACGGTGCTTGCTGATGTCACTGCTACTCTTCGCGTGTTGTGCGTGCGAGCCAATCCCTGTCATGGGGCCCGCGAACAAGCCCCCGGCCCTGCCCCTTTGAAAGTTGCCCACGCACAAATAACCCCCCCATCAACACGCCTTGCCCCAGCGCAGGTTCAATTACCCCATTCAGCAAACCTTAAACGAGGGAAAATACGCTGTAAAAGCCCCCAGCCACGCCCTGATTATACATTTCGCGACTCATAGGGGTAAAATGTTCCCTTTTGGTGGTGGAGACAGAAGCATTCCGCGACCTGTGGCGGCTCTGTCCTTTACTCGGTCCCGCCGCCACTTTTTCCCAGTGTGCCGTCCCCGCATTGCAAACCCACGTGCCCCAACAGCACACACGTGCCGAACAAAAGCTTTTTCAGTCAAAGTCCAAAAAACCCAGTACGTGGAAAAGTGCTTGGGGGAAAGGCGGCTACTTTTCCCCTTTGCAAAACACTGGCTTAATTTTGGGGGGCTGGGCCCCATTGAGCGAGGGAGGAACACGCCTTCCCCCCCAAGGTAGGGGGCCCTTACCCTTCGGGGTTTCACCGACACTCACAGCCCCGGAATGTCATGCCCGCCTCCTCCTCCTGGCATCCTCATCCCTGTCCCCTCCACACCAGCCCCAAGCTGGAAGCACTGCAGCACCCCTCTGCAAAGCGGCAACAGGTGTGCTGAAGCTAGTTGCATAGGTGACAAACCCCACAATCGAAGAGGGGTGGACAGCCTGAAACAGCAAGCAGTTACTGGCTCACACCTCTGAAACAAAAGCCGGGAAAAGGTCGTGTGTGAAAATGTCCGGAACCGGGGTGGCAGCTTTGAGGGAGGCCAGCTGCCCAATGTTCAGCGTGGGCCTTTGGGCCAAACCCCTGGTGGTTCAGGGGTTTAAAAAGTCTCCCCTGGGGGGAGGTCATCAAAATGGCATTTCCCAAAGGGCCATAGTCACAAAGTGGGGCAAACTTCCCCTCACAAACGTAACGGCATAGGTCAGAATCGGTGGAAAACCAAGGCGGGCCGGGGAGAGGGGCACAAGTCCAATCCCCCCAGAGGAAAGGGAACAGTCTTTACGATGGGGGACAGTTTTCTCACCCCCTCACTTTCCACACCCCTGAGGTGCGGGGTAGTGCCAAAAGAAATGCTAAGTTTGGGCCCAGTGTGAGGAGTCCCTTGCAGATCAAACAACTGACGCTAAATTCCTCTTTGCCTTACAATTATTGTGTCTCCAAGTGGACACGTGCCAGGAACGGGTTTTCCCCGGGTTGGAAGTGCTGGCCTGCCCTGCCGTGGTTTTCAGAGCGTGTTTTCAGAGCCACGGGTGGAATCATTTTTGTAAACGCACCCGCGTGCAACTAAAAAAGCTGAAGGCTGCCCAAACAAGATAAAAAGGGGGTTGGTTGGGCCAGTTTCAACACCACCAACAATGACAACAAATTTTAAATTTTGTTAGGGGAATTTGCCATGTCCCCTCCACTCATCCATGGGTACACATTCGGGACTTCCGAGGTCCAAGGGGGGATCAGTAATTCCGGGAGTGTCTCGGCCTGGTGGTGGAAGGAGGATCAGGTTGGGAAATGTGCGGTGCAGTACACGGCTACTGACACTTGCCCGGTGGAAGACGGGTTTTGTGGAGGTGCCAACTAACTTGAAACATTACCTACCCAAGTAAAAACAGTTGACACTGGTTTTGGTTCAAGGCGGTGACTCGGGGCCCCAAGAATTTGGGGGGACAGGACGTTGAGGAGTAATGTGCCCTTTCTTGTTACGAAATTAGGCTTGCACACGACCTGGGCCTCTGCCTGCACCACCATCACGTTCACTTCCTTTTTCCCTTCCCAAACCCCTGCGCTTTTTTTCTTGTATACACGACCCAGCTGGTGATGAAATGGTAAAGGAGAGTAGGTTTTTGCCCTAACCTGATTAAGGTAGAAAAGACCCGTCTGGTGACTGTAATGGTCCAGGAGAGTAGTTTTTAGTCCCAAACCCTGTTTTAAGGTAGAAATTTCCCCAGTCTGCTGACTGTAATGGCACAGATTTTTGGGTTTTTACCCCTAACCTGTATCAGGTTTTAAGTACCCCATTGGTGAATGCAATGGTAAAGGGAGATTAGATTTGGGCCCTAACCTGTATCAGGTATGATACCCCAAGTCTGGTGACTGCTCAGATCACGGAAATTGGTTTTTACCTTAACCTGTATCAAGGTTACGTACACCGTCTGGTGACCAGATCACAGGAGATTAGGATTTTGGGCCCTAACCTGTATCAAGGTATGAGACACAGTCGGGTGACTGTTCAATCACGGGAGATTAGGATTTTGGGCCCTAACCGTATAAAGGATGACGAACCAGTCTGGGACTGTTCAGATCACAGGAGTTTAGGATTTTAGTCCTAACCTGTATCAAGGATTAAGTACCCATCTGGTGAATGCAATGGTCACAGGAGAGAGGTTTTTTATCCCAAACCGATCAAGGTATGACGTACACCAGTCTGGTGACTGTTAGATACGGGAGTTAGGATTTTAGCCCTTTAAACCCTGTATAAAGGGTATTAAGTAACCGTTGGTGATGTTCAGATCACGGAGATTGGGATTTTAGTCCCTAACCTGTTCAAGGTATTAAACCCCCAGTCGGTGAATGCAAGGTCACGGGTTTGGATTTTAGTCCCTAACCTGTATAAAGGTTTAAGACCCAGCGGTAAATGCAATGGTCACAGGAGAAAGGTTTTGGGCCCCAAAACTTATAAAGGATTAAGTACCCCGTCGGGTGACTCAAATGGCACAGATTAGGGATTCTAGTCCCTAACCTGTATAAAGGGTAGTACTACACCAGTTGGGATCTAAGGGGTAAAGGGAGAGGGGGATTTTAGTCCCTAACCGTATCGGGGAGTAGTACACAGTCTGGTGACTTAATGGTCCAGATTGGGTTTTTAACCCCTAACCTTATAAAGGGGTAGTAGACACCTTTTGGTGATTTAATGGTCACAGGAGATAGGATTTTGTCCCAAACCGAAACCAAGGTAGTACTTTACCCCATTTGGGTGCAAAGGGGTACAGTTGGGATTTTAGTCCCTAACCGTATCAAGGTAGTACATACAGTTGGTACTCTAATGGTCACGGGAATGAGGTTTTTTTCCCCTACCTGTAAAGGTAGTAGTACACCAGTCGGGTGACTTATGGCACAGGAGATGAGAATTTTAGCCCCTATGCCCTTAAACCGGGATCAAGAAATAAGTACAACAGTCTGGGGGACTGTAATGGTCACAAAAAAGCTTGGACCCCGTTGGATCACCCTCCCTATACCCTCCGAGATTAGTCTGAAAAGGACTGTTGTGGTCAGCTCAGCAGCAGTTTGCAGCCGCTCGGATCTCCCTTGGGGGCCCGAAAAAACTGTCCCAAAGCAGCAGCTACATTTCCCTCACCACTGTTGGTTGCCTGTGTGTAGAGCACAGCGGGGCCGGGTTTTAAAAAGGTGGTTTGCTGTGGGGGGCCGGCCAATCACTGCAATGCCAAAACTAACAGGGTGTGGCATTGCAGTGGCTGCCACCAACCCCCGCACGGGGCTGGTTTCCAAAAAGAGCGCCAACATAGAGATGAACCCGAGCACAGCACGAGTATCGCGTATTACTCGGTGTCCCCGAGTAACCCGAGTACAGTGATCCGTGCGAGCCCGAGTAGTGGCGGCTGCCGCTATCACTACTCCTTACCCCAACTCCTCACCCCTCATACGGTGTTGGTACCTGGTCTGGGTGGTTTTTTTTCCTACCTTCACCCTTTTGTACATTAGCATTAATAACATATTTACATTCCGCACATATTCTTTTTCCCCAATTTTCAGTTTACTGTCTGTACCTGATGGGGGTTTTGTCCTAGATTGAACGTTTTGCCTACATTTTTGGGGTGTGGGATTGGTGAGAGGGGGCTATGTGAAGGGGTAAAGGGGTAGCAGTTGCGACTACCTGATCTCACGTAGGAATGGCAGGTACATGATGCAGGATTCCGGCGGTTTTTATAGTTTTGGCACTTTAGTGGTGGAAACTCAAAGTTAAATTTAGTTTTAAATACCTCCTTTGGGCCAATCTGCTGGTAACCCCAAAAAATTTATTGTCGGACTGTTTTTGGGTTTCTCTTTCTTTTTGGGTTCTAACAATGTAATTTTCTTCTTTTTGAAGCTGTTGAGGGCACTTTTCAATTGATCTTGGACACTGTTTGTAGTTTTTTTCACCATGATTTTTGGTGTTTTAAAACAGGCTTTTTGGTTATCAAAACTGGATGGAAACACAGTGTTGTTTTTTTTTCCCTTTTTCATTTTTTTTTTGGCGTTTCTTTTTCTTTTCAAAACCAATTAAACCGGGTTTTAAAGGGACCTTCATAAAACCCCGGCAGGTGACTAATTACAGCACTGGATGAAAGGGGGCCCCCACACTTGAGCAGCCGTGTCCCCGAGATAATACATTTAAAAAAAACTTACACCCCTCCAGCCGTTAATGAGGGGGCTAGGGGCGGGGCCCAAGGGGCAGATCACCCCCTGAATTTTAATTGCCCAGCCTCTGTTAATGCTGGAGAAAGGGAGAAAATGAGGGAGGGGTGGGCGATTAAAACATGGGGGGTTTTGTAAATCTCCTTGGCCCCAGCCTGGGCCCCCTCCTTAATGCCGGAGGATGTAATTTTTTCAAGTCCCATTATTGGGGGGATGGGCAGCTCAAGTGCTGCAGACCCTTGCCTGGTGCTGAGACATGCGATCCAGTGCTGTAATTGGATCACCATCCCTTTTTTTGGTGACAGGTCCTCTTTAAGGCGTTCCCGCCCATTTTGTTAAAGTTGGTTTCTTGTCTTCCTCTAATTTTTCTCAATTTCTCTAACGCTTCTTGGATTTTTGGGATTGTTTTTCCTGGAGTTTTCCCCAATTTTCATCGTAGTACTGCTTCAGGAATACTATGCCTATTTCAAAGTTTCTGGCAATTTTCCTGGTTTTATGAGGTATGAGGGGGACAATTTTTTGAAATTATAGGTGTTTTGGTTTTTTTAAAGGGGAGATTTTAGCAAAACAATTACCCCTGATTATCTTTTCAAATTCATTAGTTTTAGGGTGGGAAGATGGGTGTGAATTTTTTTACATCCGCAAAGTGACAGAACTCTGAAAAATTTCAGCTTAAAAAGGCAGGTCCTTGGTCTGTTTAATACCATTGGATAACCATGGGGTCTGCAGAAATAGGCTTTAAATGTTTCTTGCGCTGTCTCAGTGTTAAATCTTTTACCCAGCCACCACAAGGGAAACGGTAAGAGCAAGTGTACCCGATTTCTGGGGTTGAGTTTGTATGCTAAGGTACCGTTCTAATGGGGTTTTTTGGTGTGAAAGCTTGAGTGGTGCTTTCTAGTTTATGGTTCATCTTTTTAATGAATGGCTTTCAGTTTTTTAAAACCCTCCTCTATGGGAAAACCTCAGTGATCCCAAAGAATCTCTCCGTAACAATATTTCCAGTTTTCTCCTCAAAGGTCCCGATCCATGTGGGGACACTTTAAAAACCATTTGGAATCCTCTTTGAAAACCAAAAATTTCCCCTCCATTTCATGTGTTCTTGGGTTGATATACCCCCTACAAATTTACCTTGATAAGAATAACATGTTTTTCTTTTCCCCAAAGTGTTGGGCTTTAGTGGAGCATTTTTTCAAAATTGGGAATTCGGTTGGGTTTTCAACGTCTTTACAAGGCCCCTGCTGGATCACTGTCTTGAGTCCCCTTCCATCCTAGTGAGGCAAAGGGGGTTTAGTTCAAAAGTCGATGGGTTTGGTAGATTGATCTTCAGCGATTTTCCCTTTTTTTTTAAGGGAAAACTGGGGGTTTTTATTTTCTCTAAGTATCCTTTTCTTTTTCAATTTTTTTTAGATTACTTGAGGGTTTCTGGAGAGAATCAGCATTTGCGTTGTTGCGGCCCGCTCGGGATTTGATAGTAAAGCAAGTTCGATAATCGAGCCCTCCAAAGTTGCTCCCAAAGCTCAAAGCTTTGATGTTAAGGGGGTTTTTATCCCTGAGACGGTAAATTTAAAAACTGCGAGGTAAAGTTGAACCCCCTTGGTTATAGCCCGACAAGGGCCAAAAACTACAATTAAAAAACTGTTGTTTTCGGGTGTCCTTTCGGTGGGGTTGCATTTTCTGTGGCGTAGGCAATTCTCATCTTACCATCTTGAATCTGGGGAAAGGACTTTTCCCCGGCCCACATTGCTTGCGTCGGTGTAAAAGGGCGAACGTTGGTTGTAAAAGGGTAAACCAGGATTTCCTCACCGGTTAGAGCCTGCTTTTCTTTGGAAAAAAAATTTTCTTGTTTTTCTCCCAGCAATGGTGGCTCTGAAGATCTCCTTTCTTTTACTGGCCCAACCGAAGTCCTTTAAGGGCACTGCCATCTTTGTGTAGCCCTTAATGAATCTTCTGTAGTACCCAACCAAAACCAAGAAATGAAATACTCGGGGACGGGGTTGGTCTCTGCCCTCCTGGATAGCTGTTCTTTTCCGGGTCTGGTGTACTCCCCCTGCCTGACCACGTTCCAAGGATTGAACTTTAGGTTTCAGCGGTGCATTTTAAAGGTTTGAGCTTCGCCCTATTTGCTTAAAACCTAAATACCTTTTCCCGGTGTTCCAGGTGTTCTTGGTGGTTTTTGGAAACCGATGACGTCGTCCAGGGGAAGGTACCATCTCAAGTTCCGGTGTCCCGGAAACTTTCCATGATCTTTGAAACTTCCTGGGCATTGCATAACCAAAAGGGTGCGTTGAATTTTCAGGTCCCATTGGCGTTGTAAAGAGTCTTCCCCGGGCTTTTTTTGCAAGGAGACCTGCCAATACCCACTAGAGATCTAATGTGGGGGAAATAATTAGCATCTTTAAAGCAGCAAGAGACCCCCTATTCGGGGTAACGGGGTAGCATCTTTGTGAGTGATCTTTTTGACCCCCTGTAATCCCTACAATCCTCATGGTGCATCCTTTTTTGACTAGGATAAAAAGGGGTGCCCCGGGACTACAGCTATCTTTATAACCCCGGCCTCCTTTTATGCCCCCCAGATTCTTTGGCAGTTGGTAGTGACCCGGTGGAATGGGCTATGTCTCAATTTAATTGGGGGTGATTTTGGGTATCGATGGTGTACCCCCTTTAAACCCCCCAAAATTAAAAGGAGCTTACTAAATATTTTCTCAAAACCCGCGCTACCCGGGGAAAAATCCGTGTTTTTGGTAAAAGGGGTGGCATCAGTTCCTAGTGAAACTCTGACCACCCTCTACTGTCCCTTTGGGAAATTTTTATCCTCCGCCGGTAGAGTGGAAACGGTCCCCTGCCTGTTGTTGTTGTTACAAACAGTATCGCTTTGTACGTAGCTACCGGGTAGCTTTCTTCCTCTTCCCCCCAAATTTTAAAACATGGATTTGGGACTCGTCCCCTTTCGTACATCCACCACCCCTCTGGGTGTCAGTGTGTAGGTTTGTCTCTGAAAATACCCCCTCTACAACTGCCCAGTATTTTGTTCTCTGGACCTACGCGATCGACCACCAATACTTTTTTTTTTTGGTGGTAACACAAAGGGAACGGGTCTGTTTCCGCACACTGCCCCCTTTCTCCTCCAGACAAGATTTACCCGTGTTTTGGATGAGGGCTCGGATCTCCTTTGGGGTGACTCTCGTCCCCCATAACCCCAGTCTCTGCATCTGTCGGAGTAAAAAAAACACTTCCCAAAGCAGTTTTCAAAGACATTTGACCACTTTTCCATGATTTTTCATTGGGTGTCTTTTACCCCCAAATAACCCTTGGCCTTTTATTCCTCCCTCCCCAACTTTTATTGTGCTTCTCTGACCCCCCCTAATTTTTTTGGTTGTCCATTAGCTGCAACAATAAAAAATTGGGTTGGGGGTTAAGATCGTTATCAGACCAAAAAAGTTTTTAAAGGATATGTGGGTCATAGTGACCCGCGACCGGTGTCCATTTGGGCCGAATAGGGATTCCTTTTTAGGGTAATGTTGAGGTGGACGGCCTTCCCATGTACCCTTTTCACCCGTCATTGGGGCCCGCTGTCTTTTCTTGGGGGGGCCCCCAGGCCGAGGAATCTCGTGTTTAAAGGACATCCCCTTGCAAATGGCCCGGTTTTCCAGGCAGATGGGGGTCCTGAAAAAATCCGTGTGTCCCTGGGCCTGCGTTGGAAATGGTTTCATCAGCCCCCCCACGGGCGACTGGGTCTACGTTGGAATGGGGAATTGGTCCCCCTGCCGAGCAACTTGTTTCCTCCCATTATGGGGTTCCCCAGGCTTCGCTAGTTGGATTTGTTTTTTGGGGTTTTGGCCAGGGATAGTTTGCAAGGCTTTAATACATAGTCCTTTTTTTGGTTAACGCAGCACCTGGTTGCGCGGTCATCATTTGTTTTACTGCCCACATTGTCTTTTTTACCTTTTCAGGTTTTGTAAAACGGGTTTAAAGTCTATGGGGTAGGTGTTAACCCCGCCAGGATTGTATTGCAGGTTGCAGGTATGGGCCCTTTAAGCAGTTATAGCACGATCTTTCAAATCATTAAAGTTTACAGTTGGGGATCCAAAACCCCCATTGTACCTGTTGACGGTGTTGTCTGACCTCAATCCTATGTAAACTGTTCAGCAACATTGTTTCCTTTCCAAACATTTTTCCTGTCAAAAAGTTTTAAGGACCAGAGTGCCCCCTTTTAAAGGGAGGGCAAGTCTTGATGGTATCCTGCGGTTTGTTTTACACTGGGAGACCATCCTTAATTCAGACTGTGTGCGTTTTCAAAGACTTTTTTACTTATCAAAACATTTAGCAGAGGTCCCTGTCACATCACTCCCGGATCAGCCTCCCGGTCCCCTGGTGTAATTGTCCCCGACAACGGGGGCCCGCTGTTTCCTGTCATTGTTTTAATTCCGCATTGCAACTCTTTTGCTTAAAGGTGCTAAGGGGACCGGGTTTGTCTTCATAATTTTGGCACCCTTTGGGACCCGGGATATACGGGAAGGTCATCGGCTTTTTTTGGCCGTGCTCGGTTGCGCATTCGGACATCCCTTTGCAGGACCTGCACATTCCCGGTCATCATGATGGGGCCCCCCTATTTAAACGTGCCAACCGGTGAGATAAACAAACCCCTTTCCGGATCCCGGGGCCCCTTTCAAGGGGGGGAGCATTGGCATTTTCCGGAATGGGGGTGCCTTATTTAACTTGGAGAGTGAAGGGGTGGGGGGTTTTTCCCCTCTTTTTTACCCGCGCTGTGGACCGCTCAATTTCTGTAATGGGCGGGGTCGGTTTTTCAGTTCAGAAACAGTTAAAAGTTTTAGTTCTTGGCACACAGTACCTTTTAGGGCAGGGATCCCGTTTTTGACCCAGGATTTAGGCTGTCGACAGGGTATGGGGTATCGGGGGACCCGGGGGTGATGGCGGCTTCGATGGGAATCACGGGGTTCATCCCCGGCCCGTGCCCTGGACCCCCAATGGGAGGGAAAAGGTGGGGGGATAAGGGGGGTTGTTTTTGTGGGCCCACCTATGGTACCTGGTAACGGGTTTTACCAGCGCTGCAGCCCGGGCCCGAGGGGTGGTGGGGGCAGCAGGATGTGGTCAGCTCCCAAAAGGTGGAGCTTTTCCTCAGGGGACGGGGGATGGAGAGGGGGAGTAGTAGTTGTGTTTTGCAACCAAGGCGCGGAGTTGCGGGCAGTTAGACAGGCACGAGAAACACAAGGGTTTTGTTTTGGGACCTTTTATGGTGACAAAGTAATAGGTACAGTCCGATAATAACCAATCCCCGGGCAGCTTGGGACTTCTACCTTAGAAAGTTATGAGGCCTCCTCTTTGCCTGTCCTCTGTGGTTTGGGTAAGTCCTGCCTGAGCCTGTAACCCTGGGACCGCCCAATAGTTTATCATGTACCGATCTGCATCTTTTTAATGTCATACCGGTAATACCAGCAATAGGCCGGTTTCACATGTCCATCATTAACCAAATCTGAGTGCAGACACAAAACACCGTCCGCAGGTCTCCTGACCGGAAGCTCAATACACTTCTTGTTTATTCAGTGAGACACAGGGGCCGGTCTAAATATGTTGTCACATTCGATGTGAACGTGGCGAGTTATCAGACTGTTTTATTTTATGATTTCTTAGTTAAAATAACAAAAACAAATTGAAGTAAATTATTGAAAAAAAAGACAACAAAAAAAAGGAAAACACATTACCAAAAAATGTCGATCAATTTGTACAAACAAGTAAAACAAGATATAGATACAGATAGTGGCATCACCACCACCCAAGTTTATAAGCATTTTCACAAACAAAGCCCTTGAAAATATTATGAGCATTTTCATATCATGTACGTCTCTTTTCTAGGTTAAGAGCTCTCGTTGCTCTGCCATTATGTAAAACGCTCCATCCAATACTATTATGGATTACATATGTGATGACATATGTCACTGATAGCAGTAGGTCATGTAAACTTACACCCCTGCCTTGTGTAATAGGGCCACATGTTCCTTTCCATTTCTTGTCTTTCTCCAGGGATGGATCTTGTATTCAGAGCTCAGTGTTATATTACAGAATGTCTCTACTACTCCATTTTTACACCTACACAGTTTTATTAGCACCTGTTCTTTTGTGTTTTTTTATAATTTTTATTTAGTACCTGTGCTACATGCTAGTTTTGACAAACTGTTATTTTGCACACGTCTTAAAATGATTTTCATTATTGCAGCTTTTGTTAAAAATGTTTTGAAATTTGAGCATTTATCACAGCTTTATTTTTCTTGAAATACCATCTTTTTTGCTATTATATATTGAAAAATCTGGGGAAAAAAACTAACAATAACTCATAGAATAATCGCTTTTAAAAGTTTTTTCTTATTAAGGGAGTTCACTACAAAAATGAGATCTATTTCTTGAAACAGTGGATAATTATTGGATCAGTAATCGGTGGGTTTACTCACACCAATTTCTGTTTCCAATATCTGAACAGATCTTGGTTGCAGTGAAATCAGGGACACATTGCTCCATGTTGTACACAGCCACAAAATGGAGCATGTGTCATGATTTCACTGCAACCGAGATCTGTTCAGATACTTGGACACAGAAATTGTGTGTGTAAACCCACCATAAGGGTGACACCATGAACTCTCACTGGATGGGGCAATTATGTCCTTCACGCTCCACTGACTACAGACCTACAGCCAGGAGGAAATTAATGGAGAAATGGTTATACCTCTCCTTCAATATCCATTGGAGGTGCTATATGTCTTCATTAGACTTTAATTGGGAGCAGCAACTTGCATATGCATCTTGCAGTCTTGGGATGTTAGGTGAAGAGATAAGCAGTTGATTGGGGATACTTTTGTGGTTATTGGCATGTTTGGTGACTCAGATGCATCTGTTTCGAGCACTGCCCTGAAACTGGTGGTTACCCAGGCGATAGTTAGCGAGCCTTGTATAGGCGTGTAAGAAGCAACAGAAGGGATGGGTTGTCGGACACCCAGGCAATGTTACATGGTCTGTAGTGGGGGTGACACAGCTCGGGATGATACCGCCCCCCTTCAGCGATCATGGTGAAGCTCCTGCGTTACGATTGGTTGTCGCTGCATTGGCGGCCATATTTAAGGGAGATGGACCTGTCACAATACACAATTGTCGAGGTCATGTATTAATCAGCCTCTGCGAAGCCTGCCCAATCATGATGTTCTTGCTTTGTCCTATCAGCAGTGTCGGACGTCTCGTAATCCTCAATTGTGGCACGCCTATGTGCTGTCCTGCTGCACAGGTCCGCCCATATTCAGCTTGTTGTTGCGGTGTGTAAATGAGGTAAGGTAAGCTACAGATGGCTTACTTGTGGCACCGGCGGTTGGGGTATCCAAACATAGATGTGCGTTGCGTAAGCGCACTTGTGGTGGCGACGTAATGATGGTGGTTTACCGTTGTAACCGCTTGTGCAGTGCTCGTGCCAAGTGAAGTTGCTGGTTGTATCCACGACAGTAGCGGCGTGTAAAGTTACCCTTACTGATAGGTTGTATTTAGATTGTGAGCACCAATGGGGACAGTGATGCAATGTATGTAAAGCACCATAGAATTAATAGGTGCTATATAAATGAATTAATTTATTATTATTGTGTACATAGGATAATTTGTATTGTAGTAGTAGGATTCTCCTTAAAGTCGTCTGAAGGTCATTGTGGGTTAATTACTTTGCTTTCCCTTATAATATATACCACTATAAGTAGCTTTTGAAAATTACACTAAGACCAAAGAAACAAATTTTACTTTGAAGCAGGACTTTATGCCAATAAAGTAGACTCTTCTCAGTCCCTTCCCCCTTTATTCAGAGCTCTGTTCTTAGGGGGTACCTGTTTACACGTCGCGATATCGCAATTTACAACATCGACAAAAAGTCACGTGATGTGTCGTTGCAGTTGATATCCGTTGGTTGCGTTGTATCGTGTAAATGGGCAATGACAACTCGGAAAAATCGTACCTACGATATTATTGCATGAAGATTGTGCAAGCCCTTCTTTCAAACCGTACATTATTATAATTGCGATGTGCCAGAGATCGTGATGTGTGACGGCGCAACTGCGGATTTGTTTGCAACCCTTCCCCTATTCCTGCAATGTAAATTGCTGGTCTGGTGTTGCCTCATACCCAGCGCAGAAATGTTGTGGTCAACAGCCTAGAGTTGCGTTGCTGCCGATATATCCTGTGTGACATCTACTATGCGATCTAGGACAAGTACAAAATCGTGCGCGCTCCCGTGGGAAATTGTATGCGTTATCGGAACGATATTTCAAACATGTAATAAAAAAAAAAACAAAAAAAAAAAACGGTACCCTTAGGGTACCTTTACACACCGCTATTGGCGGGTGGATACAACCCGTCTACTTCACAGTGCACGAGGCACGCACAAACGGTTACAAACGGTAAACGCACCATTTTACACGCCGCCACAAGGGCCACGTTTGCGCTACACTACGTGACATCTATCTCGGATACACGGCGGGTGCCACAAGTTACCTTCTTTAGACTCACCTTACCTCATTTACAACACCGATACAACCAGCTATTATGGGCGGACCTGGTGCAGCAGGGACACACATAGGCGGCCACAATTGTGGATTACGAGACATCGTACGCTGATGCAGGACAAAGCAAGAACCCATGATTTGGGCAGCATCGCAGGAGGTGCTGTTTTATACATGACACTCGTGCAATTGTGTAGTGTGACTGGTCAGCTCCTTAATTATGCCTCCCTATGCTGCGACTACCATCGTAACGCAGGAGCTTGACCCACCAACGATCGCTGAAGTGGGCGGTATCCCGAGACCTGTGTACGCCCAGCTACTATACCAGGTACATTGCCTGGTGTCGACACATCCCTTCTGTCTGCTTCTTTATCGCGATACAGTCGCTACAAATCGCCTGTGTAGCCACTGTTTCAGGGCAGTGCTCGGAAACAGATTGGATCCTGTTGCGGGTGCTCTTCCGTCTTACACGCCCGCTACTACGGGATATTTTGCCGCTACAGCTACATTTGTGAATGTAGTGGTTGTATCACCGCCTAGTAGCCGGCGTGTAAAGGTACCCTTAAGGTACCTTTACACGCCGCCACAACAGGATGGATACCAACTTGCTATTCACGTGCACGAGCACGGCTCAAACGTTACAACCGGGAAACGCACCTCTTTACACGCGCCACAAGGTACGCTACATTACAGCTTAGCTACATCGCCGGGTGTCTCAAGTAGCACTTCTGTAGGATCAGTGTACCTCATTTTACACAACGCTTACAACAAGCTAATATGGGCGGCCTATTGGTGCAGCAGGGACAAGCACATAGGCGTGCTCCATTTGTGGATTACGACGACGTCCGTACGCTGATAGAGGAAAGCAAATAATACCATGATTGGGACAGGCAACGCAGGAGCAGATTAGTACCTGGACGCTCGAGCATTATGTAGTGTGCCTGGTCAGCTTCCTTAAATATGCCGCCCTTGTGCTGACGACAACCAATCGCAACGCCGGAGCTTCCTCCAATGGATGATGAAGGGGGGCGGAAACCCGGGACCCTGTGTCACGCCCCAGCTACATAGCATGGTGTAGAAACGAACCCTTAATGTTCTTCTTTACACGCCGATAAAGGTCGCTACAATCGGCGTTTGTTTGCAATCTGGTTATGGGCAGTGCATAGAGATACAGGGGTATCTGTAGCCGGGCTGTGTCGTCCCGTCTTCATGACGCCGCTATACAGCTGATATTGGCGGCGGACTAAGCTACATTTGTAGCCTGTTGCGGGTTGTATCCATCTGTTCTGGTGGCGGCTGTGTAAGGTACATTAGGGTACCGTCACACCTGGCGACGGCCCCGAGATGTCGGCGGCGAACGGGCGGGAGGCGCGCGTTTTTTGCACCCCGACCGAGCATCTTTCGTCCCCCCCGTTTGCACGGGGGAGAGGAGACATCTACGGCGATGGCCTATGGCTCCAGCCTTTCAGCCGCGGCGGCCGTTTACATGGGGCTCGATGTGGACACATCGTCCCCAGATGACCGCCTGGGTTTCAGAGCACTGCTCTGAAACAGTTCTTGCGACAAGTAAAAGGCGTCGCCATCGCCACTTATATTAGGCAGACGTAGGGGCGACGTGTTTTGTTTTGTGAGTGGCACTTCAGAGCTACTTCATGGAGATCACAAAAAATATTCTCAAACTATAATAGGATTTATTCGGGCAGGATCCAAAAATACATTTAGTGGTGACAAAGCAAGAAAAATAAATGTGACAGGGGCGGAGATGGGTGCTGAGGAATGGGTGTGTTGGGGGCACAATTTGGGGATTAATGTCAATTTGGAATGGTCTTAAGTTCCTCTCCGTTTATAACATACTAGGTGGTGGCCGATTCTAACGCATGGGTATTCTAGAATATGTATGTAGTGTATTTATGAGATTTAAGAATAATGCAATGAGAAGCTGGTTTAAATCCCACGCCAATTTCGCTGCTGGACTGCACGGTCGCTGAATGGTCGAGGTTGGGAGGCTTGGATAGCGACCATATTAGCAATGCGGGGATTTCTATTAACAGAAAAACAGAGGTCAGAATTAATCGATTATATTAGTAGACTAGCATAGTGAGCCCGATGCGATTGCATAGGGGATTCTAGAAATGCGTGTATAGTTTATTTAATTGATTTTTAACTAATAATCCAACTTATTCCATGATAGATGGTGGGGACCAATTGGAAAGATTCGGGAGTGTAGAATGCATATTATACATTATTCTTTCAAATTTGAAAATAAATGTACATAACCACATGATTATGTATCTATCCTACTACCAATGTTTGTATGGTACAGGTCAGTGTAGTACATGTCTCATGATTCTAAGCAAGGCGTTCGTACAGTTACTTGGCACTGATGTTTTGCATACAGAATACGTAGATTCAATTTTTATTATGGAATATTATAATATATGATTAAGCAGTACATGTTTCCCACACCAAACCACTGGGAAGGTTGCCTTACAATGGTGGGACCTACTCTACTTTCCCCTCAATAATGTAATAGTTAACGACTCCTTTTAAAGCAGAGTATTTTTTGGATATTTGCAGAAGGTTTTTGCTAGAATAACACAAATACAATTCTGCACTTCGCTCCTAGGACCCTACTTTACAGCTCACTCTTTCAGCAAGTAACATGAAATTGTATTTGGAAACTTGCATTTTAGCCCTTGCAAAGTAAAAACGGCAAGCACTGCTTTAAACAGGTTGACTTAATTGCAACCACTAAAAATCAGAGATAAGTGTGATTTTGGCAGTTGAAAACTTGTTTGATGAACATTGTGCCGCAAACTACTGCAAAGTAAAGCACAAATTCCATTAACATTTCATGCAACTTACAGTAAAGAGTGCTGTAGGTCCACCATTAGACGCTAAAGTGTCTAAAATTGTTGCCAATATGTGATTCACACTATATATTCCACCAAGTAGATCGAATAAGTTCTGATTTAAAATGAAAATGTCTATTCTTTCCCTAATAATGGGTGTGTCTAAATACTGTACTATATGTATGTACGTATTTATATTTACAGAACTCATTTCAAAGATATGATGTGTCACGTGAACTGATTGTCCCACAACGTACTCTAATGCTTGCTTCAGTATTGAAGATGCATCTGCAGCATTTTTGAAGTTGCATCTGCATGCAGACTGTAAACCTATCTTTATAATGGCGACGATCAGTGTCTGCAGTTGCTTCCTTACAGAAGCACACCCATTCACTCATTATATGTGATCTTGACAGGCAGTGATTGGGTACAGATAACAGACTCTCCTCCGCACTCAGTGGACATACGACATGTTGCATTCCCTGGTGAGGGCTGGGACGTGTGTGATTTGTATGCAGGCCATCCGCCCTGCGCACAGATACATATAGGAGTAAATGTCGGTTCCACGGCTAGGATGGCCATGCAAAAGCATCTGCAAGACATCACGTGAGTCCCTTATAAAGATAAGGGGTTCTACAGTCTGCATTGCAGTATGCTTGCAGATGCTTTTTCAAAAACGCTGCAGATGCATCTAGAATCTAGAGGCGCAGAATTTGCTGTTCACAAAAAATCCTCCCTCCCTGTGTAAAAAGAAATCGTAATCTCGCGTGCAGCTTTACGTGCTGGAGCTTCAGGTTCTTATTTTATTATTGCATGCAATTTAGATGATTACTATCTTATTGCTTCTTATTTAGGTAATGTGTTTATATAAATTATAAATGTTAAGTAATAAGTTAGTTGTTTTTGATGTAAAGCTTAAAAAAGTAAGTAATAATATATTTTAAAAACTATTTTAAATATCTTAAAACTATTTTAACTATCTTTTTTATAACGAAAAAAGTAATATTTTTGCTATTATTTTGTATATTTTCTCTATTCTTCTACATCTATAAGCTAACATTATATTATTGTATTATTTGTGTTTAATTAGAAAAGTAACTATGTATCTAAATTAGAAATAGGTAATGGTAAATAATTGAAAGTATAATAAATTTATACACTATATTTTTCAAGTGAAAAGTGAACTAAGGTCTATATTTCTTAAAGACTATTTTATATAATAAGAACTAATTTTAATGTCTTTATCTAAAAATCTTAAAGTAAATTTGTGTGGCTATTTTTGGATTATTTCTATTGACTTTACATCTATCTTGTAAACTATTTTCCTCTATAAATTTTTTGGTCAATTCTATACATTACATGGGTGTAAATTATTATTTTTTTCTTTTTTTTAGTACCTTACATCTATGGATAAATATTTTATAGGGAAATAATCTATTTTTTTAATTAGGAAAATAAGTATGTATCTGAATGTAATATGAATATATAAAGAATTTAAACTAAGTATTTCTATATACTATATTGTTATTGAAAAAATGAACACTAATGGAATATTATTTCTTAAATAAATATTGTATATATAATAAACTAATTTTTTAAATATCTTTTTGTAGAAACAATAATATTTTTTATTTTTTTTTTTTTTTCTATTGCTATACATCTATGGCTAAACTAATTTATTGTAATATTTGTATTTAATTAGAAATGTATGTAGTATGTATGTAAATCTAATATGTTTCTATAGTATTTAAAATAAAATTTTATTAGAGAGAATATTTGTAGTATAGAGTATTGCTCTACTGGGAAGCAATTTGGACTTGAAAAGGGGTGTATCCTGCACTTGTAACATTTTTATTTGCATCGTTGTTTTTCACTCCTCTTGTGAGAAAAAATCCAAAATATAAGCTGTCCATGTCCAAAAACTGTTTGTGACAAAAAAATCCCTACTTTTTCTTCGTGTATGTTCTTGGGATTTGTTGTGGTCATGGGAAAAAAGTAGACTTCACGGCGGATAAGTGTTGACGTCATTAACCTTGAAAGGGGTAAGCCAGTCTCTGATTGGAGATAAATAAATCTTTGGGAAATAAACATCACATTTCCTTCTGCAGACCCATAGTGAGTTATGACTTTTGGCTTGAATGTGATTGTCAAAACAAAGTGATGACAATGAAGTGATTCCCATTTGCAAAGACCTTTATGCTGTTGAAAAGGTGTCCAATTGCAAACAGCATGAAAATAGTACCTAAGTGTATTTGAGGCGAGATGATAAGGCATTATTCCATTGGTCGTGAGTGAATTTAAAAATTCCACTGGATATTGGTCTAGTGAATTCTTCAGTCTGAATGGAATCCTCACTAATGTACTCAGTTGTATTCTACGCAGCAATGGCAATCCATAACCTGATGCGAGTTCACCATTTCCACTATGGACATTTTTAGGGCATAGATTGTCATGTGATGCCAGCAATGTGAATGCTTCATTGTTATATCCATCATGTATGTAAATGTAATACTATATCTGAAAGAATTTAAATAAAATATTCTTATAGACAATATATTTTGTAAAAGATTTTTCTGAATGAAGGCAGAGCAACTTTCCTTGAATGGGTGTATGCAGTACTTTCACCTTAACAATAATCTTCTTTTCCACTCTGTGAAAAAAGCCACATAATGTTCCATGTCCAAAAATGGCGTGCTGGGGCAAAAAAAATCCCTACTTTCTCGTTGTATGGCCTTGCGGATTTGTTGATGGTCATGGCCAAAAGTAGACATTTAAGGTAATATTGTCGATGTTCTGTAACTTAAAAAGGTAAGGCAGTTCTGATGGAGAATAAATAAATCCTTGGAATTTAACACACATTTCCTTCTGCAGACCCCAGATATGACTTTTGCTTGAATGAGATTGTCAAACAAAGTGCTTCACAATGAAGTGATTACCTATTGCATTAGACCGCTGTATGCTGTTAATAGGTGCGCAAAAGCCTTGAGAATGGTACCAATTTTGTTATTTGAGGCGAATGACTAAGGCATTCCCATTGGCCAGTTGAGTGAATTTAAAAAATTCCATGGTTATTGTCCCTGAATCTTCAGTTTCTGAATGGTATCATCACTAATGTACTCAGTGTATTCACCAGCATGCAATCATAACCTTGAGAAGTTCACATTTCCACATGGACATTTTTAGGGCAAAAGATGGCATGTTGATGCAGCAATGTGATGCTTTCATTGTTATTAATGTTTTTTTTTTTTTCCATCGTATGTAAGTGGAATATATATCTAATGAATTTAAGATAAACTATTCTCTATAGACAAATATTTTTAGTAAAGACTTTTTCAGAATTAGGCCCAAACTTCCTTGAATGGGTGTAGCCAGCACTTTCACCTTAACAATACATCGTCTTTTCAACTCGTTGGGATTAGAAAAAGCCACTATATAACCTGTCCATGTCCAAAAACAGGTTCTGGCAAAAAAAAATCCCTACTTTCCTCCAGTTGTTTGGCCATTGGGATTTGTTGATGGATCATGGCACAAAAAGCAGGATTAAGGGAATTTGTCGACGTCTTAACTTGGAAAGGTAATCCAGTCTTGATGGAATAAATCAATTTCCTTGGAATAAACACCACATTTCCTTCTGCAGAGCCAGTATGACTATTGCTTGAATCAGATGGCTCATAACCAATGCAATGACATCCAAAGCGAAGTCCCATTGCAAAGACATTTTCTGCTAGTTTTAAAGTTGCGCAATAAAAGCATGGGACAATGGTAACGATTTTTAATTTGAGGCGATGGATTAGGATTCCCGTATGGTTGTGAGTGAATTTAAAAAATTCCACTGGAATTGATCGGGATCTTCAGTCTCATCAGGATCAATGGAAATCATCACAATGTATTCAGTGTATTCACCAGCAATGCAATCCATGACTCTTAGTGCTTCTCCCATATCCACATGGGTACTTTTTAGGGCTAAAATGAATGGCATGTCATGCAGCAATCTGAATGCATTTCAATTGTTATTACATCACAATGACAATGTTATCACCAAAATATGAGCAAGTATAAATTGAGCCAGTGCAGATCTTGTTTGTGGGATTTCAATGGGTATCATCTCCAAGGTTGAAATCATTGGACACTTCACCATTTCCCAGTTGGAAGTTAACAACGGCTACCATAATCAGGATCAATGGAGAGCGCATATGTTGAAGAGTCGGCAAATTGAGTGATAAGCTGCCATTGTCGTGAGTATTTATTACATCTT
>JARQOC010000813.1:0-59741 GCA_033576535.1 Allobates femoralis | reverse complement strand
CTCAGGGTCTCGGAATTAGGTAAACCGGACAGCGGAACAAAATGACACTGCTTGCTGAATCTGTCTACCACTACACAGATACAAGTCTTCCCTTCTGAGAGTGGCAAGTCAGTAATAAAATCCATGGAGATATGAGTCCAAGGACCCTCAGGGTAGGCAAGGACTGGAGCAACCCAGCAGGGCGGTTGCGGGGAGTCTTAGTGCGAGCACAGGTTTCACAAGCCAGTACATATTCCTTACAGTCCTTTACTATGGTTGGCCACCACAAACTCCTGGTTACCAGTCTGATGGTGTTATTGATACCAGGATGCCCTGCGAGGACGGAATCATGAGATTCCTTAAGGATTTTGAGGCGGTATGTGGCAGGGACGAATAGTTTCTGGGCAGGAGTAGTGTCAGGGGCCTGTTCTGGAGATCTACGAATCTCTTCCAGAAGGTCCAAAGACACAGCCGAGACAACAATCGCCTTGGCTAAAATGGGAGTTGGTTCAACGTCCCCGACTTGTATGGGGCAAAAACTTCGAGACAGGGCATCAGCCCTCACATTTTTAGTACCTGGTCGGAAGGTGATAACAAAATCAAATCTGGAGAAGAACAAAGCCCACCTAGCCTGTCTAGGATTCAGTCTTTTCGCTGACTCCAAGTAGGTCAGGTTTTTGTGGTCAGTAATTACGGTAATCTTATGTTTGGCGCCTTCGAGGAAGTGGCGCCATTCCTCGAAGGCCCATTTGATTGCCAACAACTCTCGGTTACCTATGTCATAATTCATCTCGGTAGATGAAAATTTTCGGGAAAAGAAGGCACACGGACGAAGCTGAGTGAGGGATGCAGTGCCTTGTGACAGCACTGCTCCCACTCCAACTTCAGAGGCATCTACCTCTACAATGAAGGGGCGGTCCAGATCAGGCTGAACCAATATAGGGTCAGAGGAGAAACATTCCTTTAACTTAGAAAACGCATAAAATGCTTCAGGCTTCCAATTAACCACATCCGCCCCTTTACGTGTCAAATCAGTGAGTGGTTTGGCTATCTCGGAAAACCCTTTAATAAATTTGCGGTAATAGTTAGCGAAACCCAAGAATCGCTGCAGTGCCTTCAGAGACTTGGGTTGTACCCATTCCTTAATGGGTTTAATTTTGGCAGGATCCATGCGAAAACCTTTAGCAGATATAATATACCCCAAAAAGTTTATCTCCTCCTCCATGAAGACACATTTCTCTAATTTGGCGAATAAAGAATGCTCTCTGAGTCTCTGGAGCACAGTACGGACATGTCGGACGTGCGACCAAAGACCAGGAGAAAAAAACAGAATGTCGTCCAAATAAACGACCACATATACACCACTGATGTCTCTGAATATATCGTTCACGAAATTCTGAAAAACTGCAGGTGCGTTGCTTAACCCGAACGGCATTACAAGATACTCAAAATGGCCGAGAGGTGTATTGAACGCGGTCTTCCACTCATCGCCTTCCTTTATACGGACCAGGTTATATGCTCCCCTGAGGTCCAGTTTAGTGAAATACTTGGCTCCCAACAGCTGATTATAAAGATCAGGGATGAGTGGAAGAGGATACTGGTTTTTCACAGTGATCGCGTTTAATTCGCGGTAATCAATGCAAGGTCTGAGGCCGCCATCTTTCTTTCCCACAAAAAAGAAACCGGCCCCTACTGGTGAGGTGGATGGTCTAATATACCCCTTTCTCAGACTGTCTGCTATGTAATCATTCATAGCCTGACGTTCAGGACCAGAGAGGTTAAATATTCTCCCCTTTGGGAGACGAGAATCAGGTATCAAATCTATGGCGCAATCATACTTTCTGTGAGGGGGTAATTTCTCTGATTCCTGAATAGAAAATACATCCTCAAAATCTCTAAAGGCATATGGTACAAATGGAGGAGTCTTGACCTTCACTTGGTTTACAGATAGCGAGATACAGTTATCCTGACACTTTGGGCTCCAGCGCACGATGTCACCCAAGTGCCAGTCTATGACTGGGTTATGTTTACGTAACCATGGCATGCCCAGGATTACTGCAGATGATAAATTACTGATTGCAAAAAATGACACCTTTTCAGCATGTAACCACCCCACCAGCATTGACACTTCCTCAGTGACAAATTCCACTCCACCCTGGATGAGGGGAGTGCCATTAACTGCAGTGGTTCTAATGGGGGCATTAAGCCTTAGAAGTGGTACACCAAGAGTTCTCGCTACATTGAGATCTATGAAATTCCCCTTTGAGCCACTGTCAACATAAGCCTCCAAACACACAGATTTCTTAAGGTAAGTCAAAGAAATAGGTAACAGGACTTTGGCCGCATTTGCTGGCAATCCTACCTGGGCACCTGAGCAGGCATAGCCAGAGCCCCCCAGGTGCTGACATCCAGGGAATGAGGCCTTCTGATCTCCAGCATTCATGCAGAGGACTTCAGATGGTGACTTGTGCAGCATGTTGGTATGAGAAGATGGGAGTGTTCCTCCACAGGACTGAGAAGCTGGACACAGATGCATTGAGGGAAGCAATTAACAGCTGACACAGCTCAGAGTAAAGAAAAAAAAAAAACAGGTAAAACCATTGGGAAAAGGAGAGAAAAAAAAATGGTAAGGGAATGCGTTTAAATATATATATAGTCGATATATATATATAGAAAAAATGGTATGGCCAGATATAATGTGACAACCATCCGCTGTGAAGCTGAGCTGCTGGTAAGGCAGCACCCCGAGAAACCCCGAGACCCTTAACCCCTATACAGGGATCTGGAATTATAGCGGAGCCCAGGGGGTAGCTGCCTATTATGAGCAATAGAGCAGGGAAGGCCGCCAGGGGAAAAAATCAAGACCCAAAAAACAAAGTCAGAAGTCCGAGTCAAAACCGAGAGGGCAGCGAAGGTACAAAATCGTCAGGCAGTAGCAGAGTCGAGAATCCAGGCAAGGGTCAAGGGCAAAACCAAGAGGGCAGCTGAGGTACAAAATCGACAGGAAGAAGCAGAGTCAGAAATCCAGGCCAAGGTCAGAGACAAAACTAAACATACACTATATCACTGGGGAACCAAAACTATATCTGGCGGCCTGCAAGACAGGCTCCAATGTATTTGAAGGGCGCGGTTACCTCCCATAGGCTGGAGCTCACAGCCCGATGACCTCATCCGGACCGCCCCTAGATCCAGGCCAGATGGAGATGCACGACTGGCTCCACCCACGCCACCTCTGACAGAAGAACGCAGGCTGCGCCTAACGGACACCTCTGCAGGGCCCGCTCCTCTGCGACCAACACCACCCAGAGGAGAAACACCGCGGCGCTCAGTGACAGAGGCAGACGTCGCGGGAGCAGTTCCATATGAGGACAAGGCCCTCCTGTCACCGGTGCCACCAGCCGAAGGAATCCGGCTCCTCCCAGCGGCCGAGGCAGGAACACCGGCCACCGAGTCCAATGGCGACGTGACACAGGGGACCCCTTACACCTTTGTTTGACAACCCAGTTTTTCCCCCTGGGGTCGGAGCGAGGTGCTTTTTAAATTAGAATAGGGGAGACGACCCACGTTGTAACCATATCCTGAAAGGTAACCCACTGATGCCATATGAGACATTTGTTCGGTCTGCTGGTGACATGCCCTGGATGGAACACTCACAATTTAAATCATTTGTACACAAGGGGAGTTTAGGGCCGGGTACTCCTCCCAGCCATCCCCATTTGAGTGGCTGTTCCTATTAGATTCCCCACCTACCCATTGCGTGTCTTCCATATACTCCTTCCTTAATGATAACGACACGGAATACAAACCAAAATATACCAAGAGGTGGGACAAGTAGTTGGGGACCAGCATCTCAGGGGCAGATTGGGACAGAGCATTTGTCTTATCACATAAATTGTCTATTGCATGCCAAGCCTAGAAAAAAAATGTCAAAATACTTACCAGATGGTATCGCTGCCCAGTGGATCTTCATACAGTGTTCCCATCAGCGACGGATAGATGCTGGAGGTGTCTTGTCGGGAGGGGAACAATGACCCACATTTGGTGGAGTTGTGACAAAATACAGCCCTTTTGGAAGAGCGTCTTCTCCATTTACAAGAAGATAGGGGGCGGGGAGGTGGAGAACTCACCACAGGTTGCCATACTCTCCATGCTCTCTGGTTCCATCAAGTCTCAAAAGAAAGATATCCTGCGGTTCTGCATAGCAGCAGCCCATACAATCAGGGGCAGACTGGCCCAGGTGACAGGGTGGCATTTGCCCCCCGGGCCGGTGGTATAGTCCTAGTTTAGGGCTACCCAGTCAGTGAGAGTGGTCGCGTGGAGGTGCATTGTGCCTGCAGCCGCCACACCTACTTGAGTGTCCGCGGGACTGGGGCAGAGGCAGCAGCCAGCTGGTAGGCGAGTCAAGGAGCGCCCTCCCCTCCGCTCCTCACTTGGCCCCAGTAGCAAACTCCCCCCCCACTCGTTTCTCAATTGGCCCCAGCAGCACCCCCTTCCCCCGCTCCTCAATTGGCCCTAGCTGCACAAAGTGGACTGCCACCCAGGGCAAGATCAGCCAGCCAGCCCCTGCATACAATTATTCCAAGGTATTGGAAAAAAGCAGTTTGTCCCCCCTGTCAGATTGGCTGACAGAAATGATGCGCCTGTGTAAGATGGAGGATCTCACAGCAGAGCTTAATGGCACTAATAACAAATTTGTATACACCTGGGGATGTTGGATAACATTTATTCACTCCCTGAGGTTTCTTGAGATTTTTGGCCGCTCCTGAGAGGGGAATGCCCAGGTCCTCTCCCCTGCCCTCCCCTTCTCCCCTCCACACTATACTCCCATACCTCCCTCCTTCTCCTTTCCTTCCCTTTTCCTTCTAATATTACTTATTTTCTATAACCTAAAATCCCTTACTATGTAAAACCACGAGTTCATACTAAATGAGCTGAGATTTTAAGCTACACCATTTCCTTCTATACATAATCAACCACACCCAATTCCGAGAGGAGCTCTTGTTTAAGAAGTTACTGAAAACCACTTTTTGTTTGGTTTATAGCTAGTTTAGATTTTATGTAATGTGTTTGTAGCGAATTAATTTTCTTGCTACACTTGTCTATGAATCGGCTCAATCCGGGCCTTTTTCATACTCGACAAAGGACAAATGTTCAATTCTGATCAGTTGAACTTTCAAGATGTTTTTGATATTGACTCATAAGAGAACGTTTTGCATGTATATCTTGTATGTTTACCTCAATAAAGAAAGATTAAACATAAACAGCTGCATTTTAGGGAGTTAAGTTTACCGAAGTCATGCAATAGTTTTGTTTACAACTTATTATGTGCTTCAAATGGGTTTGCATCTGAAATTCAGCTCTACCTATATGGTACATCACATCAGCGGCGTATCTAGGGGGGTGCAGCCGGATCCTTTGCCCCGGGCGCAGCCCAGAGGGGGCGCCAGTACGCCGCCGAGCACCTGCGCCGGCTCCTCCGCTCCGTCCTGAAAATTGTGCACGGCCGGCGCCGCACGTGCACAATTGAACCCCTGCTGGTCCGCCCCCCTGGCTGCAGTTCCCACCCCCGGGTCACGTCACACTGCAGACAGAGAAGACCATGGCGGGTTGCACCGTGCGAGGGCACTCAGCTGTCCGGGGGATTGTGCTCACCAGGCACCGGAGACCATGCCAGGAGCCACGGCTGGACCGTCACCATGGCTCTCCTCCACAGGTTCTTCAATAGGCGGATCACCTGCAGCCCTGAGCCCAGGAAAGGTACCAAGGAGGGCGTCGCGTTCAGGTGATTACACGGGTTGTGCTCTATGGGGGAGGCGCCAAAATAAATCCTTGCCCCGGGTGCCAGAAAACCTAGTTACACCACTTCATCACGTGCATCATTTAGATAGTATAGCACTGTTCATTAGCCTGGATGCAAATGTAGATAGCTCAATTTACAGTTTTATGTGAATATCACAATTTTCAGTGTTCATTTGTTTATTTAGTTATAACTTCAAACTGAATTTAACATTTTGAAAATAAATTATCTGCATAACGTAATAAAGTACAAAGATAACTTTTATTATAACATGGTATACAAAGCATTGTATTTTATGCAAACTTTCTTAAAGTAGTCATTTATTCCTTAATATGTTATAGAATTGGTTTACTGATGTCATTAATCTGTACGAATAATTCTATAAAGAAAGAAAAACAACCCAAAAAACCCAAAAGGGAACAAAACTTTGTCATTGGTAACCGGATATTCTGCGTCCAACATTACAATTTATCTAACATTTTCTGACAATCATTTCTAATACAATACACGGATATTTCAAATCTATGTGTTGGAGTATATTCACAGACAAAATGAATATATGTTGGATTAAAACATTATTGAAGGTATATGTGTGGGTGTATGTGTAGAATAATACAATAAAGAGATAAAGGACAAAACAGAAGTGTTTTTCCCTAGTGCAATTGCTGGCATATTGAAGTGAACTGCTTTGTTTCGCTTGATGTAATCCAGGTCTCCTTATTTCTTTTTTATCTGACAATACAAAGTCATGGAAAACCCAAGGCCAAAGAGCTGCAAAGAAAAGAATATATAAAGATTTTAACAATATACTTGTTACTAAAGTGCTCACAAGCTGTGAAAAGCATCTGCCTATTGTGGTAGAGATGTCAGTTTGTTAAAATGCATTAAAAAGAGGATTTATCTTCATGTAACTAATGGAGTAATTTATTGTAAAAGCCTATTTGATAGCTTTGGATGTCATGTTATACTGCAGCCAGAGAAATGGATAATATGTGTGAAACAATACACAGTAGAGATTCCCCAATCTATTGAGGATACTCCAGTCCATTGGCCAGGTCAGTGCTCTATGACCGCTGGATGGGAGCTCTGCTAATCCTTGCTGCAGCTTTTGATTAGCCGGGCTGGCGCATTGTCATCTGTGAGTCATACTTTACAGATGACGTTGACCCAACTTGTCCAGTCAAACTGCGCACCGGGATCCCAGAAGGTAAGAGAATTGTGAGCCTCGCATTCAGTAGCCAGAGACTATTGACTTGGCCAATAGACTGATCAACCCATCCATGTTTCCCCAAATTTGCAGAAAAAAACAATATGTATGGAAACAAAAAACAATATGTATGGAGAATGATTACCTGCTAATATGGAACAGCTGTTTGCTGTGGCATCAGTGGAACCAAAGATAGACTCACCTGGGGCAGGCCAATGGTCATAGGATTGTGAAACAAAATTCTGCTGCTATTCGCCATCATGATAGGTGGAGTTTCAGCCACATGCAGCTGGACCACACTATCTGTCCCTATCCTTACTTTTATTTCATGTCAGCTACTTGCCTACTTTTGAAGTCATTTAGAGCAGATCTGTGGTTACAATAATGGCCCACAGGGGGCACCTGTACAGGACTGGGCTCTCTGTCCCATTTTATGAGCTATAATTGGCACAATAATCTTATACATAGGTATCTATGACATCGGTGAGATCACTTGTGATTTCAAAACCCATATCAATCAACATTGATATACCATTAGGAAGAAAAGGCTAGATCTCCCCATTCCTAAACATTTTGTAGGGGATGGCCATTCTGAAAAGGATTTATGGTTTAGAATCATTGTCCATATCTCTCTCCCTTGGAGGGGTGGCAATCACACTGCACTTTTGAAGAAAAGAGAATTTGAGTGGATATACAGTATAAGTTAAAAACACACAAACCCCATGGACTTAATGTGTACCTTGAGATAAACATAATTTTCTAAGTGGCGGCCCCATATGTCTCAGACTATATTCTTCTTATCGTCAAGATGTAGATGGGCAAGAATGCTATATATACTTTTATATCTAGTTATTATAATTTTATACTTGATATTTATTAAATTCTTCATCTCTTTTTAGGATGATTCCTCACCAGCAAGATGACTCACTCTGGTTTTGTTCTATTTTTATGCATGAATTACTTCATCATCTACGCAGGTAATTTTACGCATATAGAGATATGTTGTTCATTCTTTCTCACTGCATCTCCTCAGGGTTTTTGACTTACTCCTTTGGACCTATATGTTTGGAGCCATTATGGGATTAGAGAATGGCACCGCACCCCATTGACACTGCAGTGGAATCGTGGTACATGTTTCTCTATATGTATTATTTGCCAATAAATTTGCCATAAACCAAAATGGTTCCCACATGACCCGCTGTCTACTACACATGTGTGCTCTTTCACCTTACTTTGGTCTGCTGTCACTTCCTGACATGCTAAATTAACGGCTCAGAATGCCAGAAATCTCTGCAATTTCATTAATTGAAACCAGACAGATTAAATTAAAGGAGTGGTTTAGTAGGAATACTGCCACTCCTAAAGTGGTTCATAGTGAGTTTAAGTTCAATGAACTCTCCTTTCCAAAAACCAGCTCGTTTATGCCACCTAGTTGCCCTTAGTTTATTTCGGCATTAATAGAGGGGGGTAACGAAAGATGTGAAAAAATTGAAGGAATCCATCACTAAAAAGTTGTCTAATCCTAATTTAACCAGTGCAGAATCTGTTGCCCTAAAAGAATTTATCCAGGATGATGGCATTGTCATCAAAATTGCTGATAAGGGTAAAGCAGTCATCATGGATAAGGAAATGTATTTGAATGAACTTAACAGGCAAGTGTATGACCCTCATGTGAATAAAAGATTACTATTCAATCCAAAATCAATAGAGAGATTAAAGCAATTTTATACCCTGCTCTAACAGATAGAGTGATTGATCAGAATTTGAGTATCTCCTGATTAGTCTACCAACCACTCCAACCATATATATGCTCTCTAAAATACATAAATCTTTAAACAATCCACCAGGATGCCCGATTGTGTCTGGGACTGATTCAGCACTCACTCACATTGGAGTGTTCCTGGATAAGATGCTAAATCCTTTTGCCTTGAAGCGTAAGACCCATATTAAGGATACCACTGATTTCTTGTTGAAGAGTAGGGATTTGACAATTGAGGGTAGATGTATTCGGAACTCTTTTGATGTAACAAGTCTGTATACATCGATTGAGCATGAATATGGGATAGCATGCATTGATAAATAACTGGAAATGTCAGAATATTCAAATGAAGCAAAAAAAAAAAATCATTCTTTACTTAGTTGCACTGGTTTTAGAACGTAACTATTTCCTCTTTGGAGATGAGTTTTTTTCAGCAGAAGAGGGGAACTGCAATGGGGGCCAAAATGGCCCCCTTGTACACAAATATCCCAATGGCAGTCCTTAAGGAAGATCTGGTCTATATGTCCCACCATTTCTCTTCTGTTTTGGGATGGTGGAGATACATAGATGACATCTTCTTTATTTGGACAAATACTGAAGAGGAATTAATGGATTTAATTTTATATCTGAAAACTATCAACTCTGCAATAAAATTCTCCATGGTGTGCTCTTTTGATAGTGTTTAGTTTTTATTGTATTGGTGTAAAGGTAAAGAGATCATCTCATCTCTAAATTGTTTGTCAAATCAACAGACAGGAACAAAACTATGCATTTCTCTAGTCATCACCTTAGAAATATGGTGGAAGCTATACCTATACCTGCAGGCTGTGTGGGGGATAGCGGTGTGCAGGCATTAAGTGGGGATGGAATGGTGCAGGTTGTGCAGGGTGATGGAGGGGTGCAGCCTGTTCAGGGGGATGGAGGGAATCAGGTTGTGTGTGGGGATGGAGGGGTGCAGGATGCATGGGGGATGGAGGGATGCAGGCTGTGTAGGGGAGATATGGGTTGCAGGGAGATAGAGTGCTGCAAGGTGAATGGGGGGATGCAGGTAGTGCAGACAGCTCAAAGGAGAAAGCACATGAGGGGGAAAGCGCATGGGGGAGACAGGTCAAAGAGAGAGCACAGATGGGAGAAGACAGTACTGGGGGAGAGACAGAGTGGACAAGGAGGAGAGACAGCTGCTGCGCACAGAGCCACAGAGCCTGCCCCCATTGTGACATCAACGACTTTCCGATGAGGTAGCATCAGGCCCACATCTAGTGCTATATAGTTATCTAAAACAGTCCAGAAAAAAGAGGGCACTCACCCATTTGGTGCTTCTTAGGAATTTATTCTCTTTTCAGGGTTATGTTCAGGATTCCATAAAGTATAATGGAGGGGAGGACGTGGAGGGATGCCGGACAACGGCGCGTTTTGTGCCCTGAATGGCACTTCTGCTGGTCCGATCACCATTCAGTGAAGTGCCATTCAGGGCACGAAACGGACCATTGTCTGGCATCCCTCCATGTCCCCCTCTCCCTCCATTGTACATTATGGAATCCTGAACGGAACCCTGAAAAGGGAATAAATTCTTAAGAAGCACCAAATGGGTGAGTGCCCTCTTTTTTCTGGACTGTTTTATTTAACATACACTTGAGTGAGCACACCCAGGTGCATAGCTGCCTCATCTAAGACAAAATCCCAGTAGTGCCCGGTCTTTACAATTTGGTCTATATAATTATCTATTCAGGCAAGTGTGTCACATCATTAATTATAACTGATTTAACTGTATTAGGATAGTGAAATGTTACTGTCCCTTAATATATGCACTATTATGCACATTTGTGCTTATTGTGGACACAGTATGTATTATTATAAATTATTGCACTATTATATTTTTATACTTGGAATTTTATGATCACTGTTAACTATGTAGATTGGGACTTATGTATAAAAGTCTATGAATTGTATTACCACACAGTGCTTGAGGAAGGCTTGTGTTAAAGCTCAATTTGGGACTGAATTAAAATCCACTATTTTTCTTCATTTGGAGTGATGCCTGGCTCTATCTATCTATCTATCTATCTATCTATCTATCTATCTATCTATCTATCTATCTATCTATCTATCTATCTACAGTTGTGGCCAAAAGTATTGACACCCCTGCAATTCTGTCAGATAATACTCAGTTTCTTCTTGAAAATGATTGCAGTCACAAATTCTTTGGTATTATTATCTTCATTTAATTTGTCTTCAATGAAAAAACACAAAAGAGAATGAAGCAAAAAGCAAAACATTGATCATTTCACACAAAACTCCAAAAATGGGCCAGACAAAAGTATTGGCACCCTCAGCCTAATACTTGGTTACAGAACCTTTAGCCAAAATAACTAAGATCAAACGCTTCCGGTAACCATCAATGAGTTTCTTACAATGCTCTGCTGGAATTTTAGACCATTCTTCTTTGGCAAACTGCTCCAGGTCCCTGATATTTGAAGGGTGCCTTCTCCAAACTGCCATTTTTAGATCTCTCCACAGGTGTTCTATGGGATTAAGGCCTGGATTCATTGCTGGCCACCTTAGAAGTCTCCAGTGCGTTCTCTCAAACCATTTTCTAGTGCTTTTTGAAGTGTGTTTTGGTCATTGTCCTGCTGGAAGACCCATGACCTCTGAGGGAGACCCAGCTTTCTCACACTGGGCCCTACATTATGCTGCAAAATTTGTTGGTAGTCTTCAGACTTCATAATGCCATGCACACGGTCAAGCAGTCCAGTGCCAGAGGCAGCAAAGCAACCCTAAAACATCAGGGAACCTCCGCAATGTTTGACTGTTTGGACCGTGTTCTTTTCTTTCAATGCCTCTTTTTTTCTCCTGTAAACTCTATGTTGATGCCTTTGCCCAAAAAGCTCTACTTTTGTCTCATCTGACCAGAGAACATTCTTCCAAAACGTTTTAGGCTTTCTCAGGTAAGTTTTGGCAAACTCCAGCCTGGCTTTTTTTATGTCTCGGGGTAAGAAGTGGGGTCTTCCTGGGTATCCTACCATACAGTCCCTTTTCATTCAGACGCCGACAGATAGTACGGGTGGACACTGTTGTACCCTCGGACTGCAGGGCAGCTTGAACTTGTTTGGTTGTTAGTTGAGGTTCTTTATCCACCATCTGCACAATCTTGCGTTAAAATCTCTCTTCAATTTTTCTTTTCCGTCCACATCTAGGGAGGTTAGCCACAGTGCCATGGGCTTTAAACTTCTTGATGACACTGCGCACGGTAGACACAGGAACATTCAGGTCTTTAAAGATGGACTTGTAGCCTTGAGATTGCTCATGCTTCCTCACAATTTGGTTTCTCAAGTCCTCAGACAGTTCTTTGGTCTTCTTTCTTTTCTCCATGCTCAATGTGGTACACACAAGGACACAGGACAGAGGTTGAGTCAACATTAATCCATGTCAACTGGCTGCAAGTGTGATTTAGTTATTGCCAACACCTGTTAGGTGCCACAGGTAAGTTACAAGTGCTGTTAATTACACAAATTAGAGAAGCATCACATGATTTTTCTAACAGTGCCAATACTTTTGTCCTCCCCCCATTTTTATGTTTGGTGTGGAATTATATCCAATTTGGCTTTAGGACAATTCTTTTTGTGTTTTTTCATTGAAGACAAATGAAATAAAGATACTAATACAAAGAATTTGTGTTTGCAATACTTTTCAGGAATAAACTGAGTATTATCTGACAGAATTGCAGGGGTGTCAATACTTTTGGCCACAACTGTATCTATCTAAATTACCAATAAAGTTGCAGCACTCCAGCCCTTTCTTTGGTGGAAAAAAGGTTTATTTACATCACAGCATGGGCAACAGCGACGTTTCAGGTATGCAAACCCTTCTTCCAGCGATGCTGTGATGTAAATAAACCTTTTTTGCACCAAAGAAAGGACTGGAGTGCTGCAACTTTATTGGTAATTTATATTGGAAACCTTGGCAGGAAGAGGTTTGGTTGCTGGCACCCTCATGTAAGCTCTGTGCTGCTCATACCACATTGTCTATCTATCTATCTATCTATCTATCTATCTATCTATCTATCTGCGAAAAATTGACAGCAGCACTCCAACCAATCTTCAATAGCCTTTAATCGGCCTACAGGGCGACCCGCGACGTTTCAGCCACCACGTGGCTTTTGTCTAGACAAAAGCCACGTGGTGGCTGAAACGTCGCGGGTCGCCCTGTAGGCCGATTAAAGGCTATTGAAGATTGGTTGGAGTGCTGCTGTCAATTTTTCGCATATATTTACAAGGAGTGGCTTGTTGGACAGATTTGCACCCGGGTTTGGTGCTGCTCAAAAGTTTCATTTTTGATATCTATCTATCTGTCTATTCTAACTTTTTACAGCAAGGAAGAGACCATGTTAAAATGCATGTAATATGCATGACATACAGATATAAAGTGAGGAAAAAACGCACACTAGCATGTCATATGCTTGCCATACGCATGACATACATATGTCAATGTCATATATATGTCATACCGGTGAAAAAACGCATGACACTCACATGACACTCTGCTACTTTTCTCGCAGAAATGTTCTCCAGTGCGAGAAACGTGATGTAAGCGATAATGGATTGATAATGGGCGAGTCTCCTAGAGACCTGAACATTATCAATCTGGGCTTAATGACAAGCTGTCATAATCAGCTGTCATTAACCTCCTCTATCACCCCAATGTCACCGCAACAGGGCATCAGGAAGTGGGTAAAGCGCCAGGTATTGCGCTTCTAATGAATAGGCTGTTGCAGTAACCTGGAAGCTGGCCATACATTCTAGCATCTACCATGCAGTAAATAACCAGGACGTTAATGAGCGGCCAAAAAGCATATTCAATTATCCTTTAATTATGATTAGTAATAATTTCAGATCGTCAAACAATACCTCTACAGCTGCCAGCCCAAACGCAATTCCAATTATGATTATCAAATGACTCTTATAGTAGTCAACAAATACTGAAGCACATGTCTGTGTGAAAACAAACAAATAATATAAATTAATAGCAATTGTACATTAAAATCTAACAATACTAAGAAAAATAAATGCATGCTGCTTAATATTCTGTTTTATGGACAATAGAAATATGTGACATACACTATATAGTCAAGCAATGGTACTGTCTTAAATAGGTTGTCCACAATTTAAACACTGATGATCTCTCTTTAGAAGAGGTATTCAATTTCTGATCAGCTGGGGTCCAACACCCTGCACCCCTGCCAATCATCTGCACTTGGTAACAGCGGCGGCAGCAGGTGGCTGGAGATGCTCAGTCCGGGAGCAAATTCTGATAGTGGCTGTGACCAGGTACTGCACAGCTGCTTCCTATTGATTTGAATAGGATGTGTAGTGCCAGACCATTGGCATGGTCAGAAAATAGAGCAGCTCCAGAAATTAGCATTTCTGGCCACCTGCTGCCTCCTCTGGCGTGACATCAGCTGATCAGCAGTGGTAGCAGTGGTGCCGGGCGGTGGACCCTGGCCGGTCAGGCATTAATGACCCCTTGTAAGAATTGATCATCAATGTTTAAGTAGTGGACAACCTCTTCAATGTGCTAGTAGTACTAGTAACCTCTTCAAAATAATAGTATTCTCTATTTTGTATGTGTTATTTTGAAGCCGGTATTAACATTTCTTTCCTAAAACATATTGTTGCCACTAATACGAGTTATCTAGGAGTAAAAAATAAAAAAAAAAAAAAAAAAAATATATATATATATATATATATATATATATATATATATATATTTTTTTTTTTAATTAGAAATAATGAAATAAACATGATTATACTTTATATGGGTGTCATTTTTGGCATATATAGAGTACATTAGCATTTAGATTTATAAGTTTTTAACATTAATTAATTTTCAATTCTGTTTTTATTGCATGCATGAATCATAATAACTTTCTCCCAACACCATCAGCACTGTTTCAGAGTTATAGCAAGAATTTGCCAGATTAGTTGGGTTGAGCAAAAAATTCACATCAGTAGAACTTTCTACTAACTGTGGCATGTGCACCTGCACCTCTTATGATTATTAGTAGGCTCGGTGCAATATCATTGTGTTGCACTGCGATGCATGCTAGAGGCACTAGGTATGTTGCATATCATAGGAAATGGAAATAATATTACAGGCTACACCAGGGGTCTCAAACTCGGCTGGGTTGGTGGGCCGCACATAAAAAAACATTTATAGCGGGGGGCCGCATCCCTTGTAGACTAAGCGATATTTTTAGTAATACCAGAATTTTTTACTCAATGTAGTAAAGTGCAAATCCTGATCCCTTTCTTGTAGTAATGTCCCCATCCTGTAGTAATGTCCTTTTCTACTGATGTCCCCCATCCGGATCCCCTTTTCTAGTGATGTCCGCCATCCTGATCCCTTTTTCTAGTGATGATCCCTATCCTGATCACTTTTTCTAGGGATGTCCACCATCCTGATCCCTTTTGTAGTGATGTCCCCCATCCTGATCCCCTTTTCTAGTGATGTCCCCCATCAATCATGGTCCCCTTTTGTAGTGATGTCCCCATACTGATCCCCTTTTGTAGTGATGTCCCCATACTGATCCCCTTTTGTAGTGATGTCCCCATACTGATCTACTTTTGTAGCTATGTCCCCCTTCCTGATCTCCTTTTCTAGTGATGTCCCCCATCTTGATCCCCTTTAGTGATGATGTCCCCATCCCGATCCCCTTTTATAGTGATGTCCCCCATCCTGATCCCTTTTATAGTGATGTCCCCCATCCTGATCCCCTTTTATAGTGATGTCCCCCATCCTGATCCCCTTTTATAGTGATGTCCCCCATCCTGATCCCCTTTTATAGTGATGTCCCCCATCCTGATCCCCTTTTATAGTGATGTCCCCCATCCTGATCCCCTTTTATAGTGATGTCCCCCATCCTGATCCCCTTTTATAGTGATGTCCCCCATCCTGATCCCCTTTTATAGTAATGTCCCCCATCCTGATCCCCTTTTATAGTGATGTCCCCCATCCTGTTCCCCTTTTATAGTGATGTCCCCCATCCTGATCCCCTTTTATAGTGATGTCCCCCATCCTGATCCCCTTTTATAGTGATGTCCCCAATCCTGATCCCCTTTTATAGTGATGTCCCCAATCCTGATCCCCTTTTATAGTGATGTCCCCCATCCTGATCCCCTTTTATAGTGATGTCCCCCATCCTGTTTTACCTTCTTACACACTCAAATACACACTCTATCACACTCAGACACAAACCCACCCCCCCACACACACACACATACATACTCACACACTCTCACACATCCTCATACACACTCTTACACTCACACTCATACACACACCTCACACACTTTCTTATACACATATCCTCACTCACATACACCCTCTCACACACACACTCACACTTTTCTCACTTTAATGATGCATCGCTCCTGTGCAGGGGGCCGCCGCGGTCCCCGCTGTGCTGACTTCCGGCCTCCGCTGTGCTATGATTTCCTCCTGCCACCGCTCAGACAAGCTCTGTTGCTCATCAAGATCAATGTAAGCTGCCAGCCAGAGGCCTGCAGGTGACGTCATATTCTGCCGTCAGCTGCGGGCCTCTCATTGGCTGGCAGCTTACATTGATCTTGCTGAGTGGCAGAGCTTGTTACTGCTATGGACAGAAGTCATCACACAGTGGGGACTGCAGCGGCCCCCTGCACTGGGGCAATGCATCATTAAGTTGTCCATGGTGCCGCGGGCCGCATTGTGAAGCCCTAGGGGCCGCATGCGGCCCTCGGGCCGCGAGTTTGAGACCCCTGGGCTACACCATTGACGGACCAGTACCAGGGTACTATCATTTTGCTCAACTCTAAAAACTAGTCAACAAAGACAGTTAATGTGAGTTGGAGCTGTAAGTATAGCTAATTGAGGTTTGTACTCCTGCATCGTATACTTATTTCTCATACATATAGTTATTGAGCTACCATTCACTAGATTCTTATACTGAAAGGTCTAAGGCTGGCTTCACACTTGCGTTTGTGTCTGCATGCGTATGGCATGCAGACGAAAACGCAGTGCAACGCAGTACATACTTATGTGAACGCAGCAGAGAATCTCTGCATGCTTTCATATTAGTATGGCGCCCGGGCAGCCAATCAGCTGTCTCAGGGGTGGCCGGGAGGAGGAGATCAGCGGCAGAGATCTCCTCCTCCCGGCCACAGCTGATCTCCCGTCAGTGTCAGTGCGGGAGATTTGAAGAAACAGCTGATCTGATAGCTGTTTAAATCTCCCTCGCTGACACCGAATAGGGGATATCGGTGCAGGAGATAAGAAACAGCTGATCGCTGCTTCAAATCTCCCACACCGACATCACCTATTTGGTGTCAGCACAGGAGATCAGTTGTATCTTCAAATCTCCCGCGCTGACACCGGCGAGAGAACAACGGTAGCTTTAGCTGATCTCCCGGTGGCCGCCGGTGATCCCCGGCGGCCACCGGGAGAGATTTCAATGTGATTTGCAGCGTTCTCCTGCGCTGTCTGGAGGAGGACACTTCGGATCTATTGACTTCCATGCATTTTTTGTGCACTTGTGGACGCTTGCAGATAAAACAAGCCCCCGTGAACGCACAAAAAATGCAACAGGGCTGCGTTCGGAGTGTGGAGGAGGGCGCACAAATTATGCGCATCCGTACGTAAACACAACCAAACGCAGTCAAAATGCAGGCACATGAGTTCCCATGTTAAACATAGGAACGCAGTGCGCAAGCGTTTGGCTGCGTTCAGTGCGCAAGCGTTTGGCTGTGTTCAGTGCGCTGCGTAACAAACGCAAATGTGAAGGCACCCTAAGTTCTTGAGACATTTTCATGACAAGCAATATCAAACATTGACTTGAAAAAGAAACACTCTTACCTGCTTGTAGTAACCCTTATAACATTTGTCTGCATCAGTTACAGTGTTACAAAGACATGATTTTGGAACACTGTTTCCCCAGTCTGTAGGACCATCAATAATACCACAGCACTTGCTCTAAGAAATAAAAACATGGAAACATTTCATTAACTTATATCAATAATTCAACTGTGAATTTCTAAACAGATCTTGGCCAACAAATTACTAAATTGTAAACACATGACTGTTCTTTTGCAAACTCACAGCCACACATGTAACATAGCAGTAGAAGAGGGCGCAACTGGTACAGAGCCTGTGGAGGAGGGAGGCTTACTAATGTCGGGGCCATTTTCAGCTGGATGTGTGTCCTGGGATGCACCTCCAGTTTAAAGTTACTGTGGAGCAGAAGGTCCAGGATCCATGCCTCACACTTACTCTACAGCTGCAATCCTATTAGAGACCTTGAGCTTAAGGGCATGCCGGTGTAAGGTCGCTGGCGGTGCAATGACATCACTGCATTTCATCACTTACACCGACAGAAGGATGAATATGGACCTACTAAGCATGGGAGCAAGGAGAGGTGAAAGATTTGGTTGATTTTCTAAAATTGTACTGTGAGAAAAACTGTTCTGGCAGACCACAATGGGAACATTGCTTCTAGATGAGGGCCACATTGGGGACATTATAACTGCACTTGGACTAAATAGGAGTATATTATTAATTTGTGGGGGCCACATAGAATGACATTATTAGTTTATGGGGACCATATAGAGGGACATCATTAATTTATTGGGGCCAAATATAGTGACACTATTAATGTATAGAGACCACATATAGGGACATTATATATTTATTTGGGCCATATAGGGGAACATTATTACTGCATTGGGTCACATAGGGGGATATTATTTATTTATTGAGGTCACGTAGGGGTATTATTAATGTTTAGAGGTCATATATAGAGACATTAATTTATTTGGGTCATATATGGAAACAATATTACTGCATTGGAGCCAAATAGGAGGACATTATTAATAATTTATAGGGGCCACATAGGAGGACATTATTAGTTTGTGGAGCCATATACGGTAAAATTATATATTTATTGGGGCCACATAGAAGACATTACTATTGTAAAAAGGCAACATATAGAGACATTATAAAATTTTTCGGCCATATAGGGTGACATTATTTCTGCACAGCATCTACAATATGAATCTATAGAGTCACAGAGGGAGACGTTGATAATGTATTAAGCCATAAGAGGGAATAATACTACTAGAGCATGGCCACAGAGAGGAATATTATATATGTAAGAGGCCATAATAAGTGCAGAATACTATTGCATCGGTGCCATGGTGAGGGCAATTTTACTGAGCACAAAGGAGACATAAGCATTACTACTGTATGGGAGATACATAGGGGAATATTACTACTGTATTGTATTTTATTTTTAAAGATACTGTTACTGCGTGATAAAAATGAGGTACTTTGCACTATTAAATAGCGATCTGAAAATTTACGCGAAACTACTGGCTCCACGATTAATAACGGTATTACCATCTCTTATAGGCCCAGAACAAGTTGGGTTTGTCCCGGGTCGACAGGCCGCAGACGGGACCAGAAGGATCATTGACCTTTTGGATCTGATGGAGCGAGGATCTACCCCCGGTGCACTTCTCTCACTAGACGCTGAGAAAGCGTTTGACAGAGTGCACTGGGGGTATCTGGAGGCTGTTCTCGAAAGATTTGGTATAGTGGGAGGGATTCGGGACGCAGTCATGCCATTATACTCCTCCCCCTAGGCTAGGGTTAGAGCATCTGGTTTTTTATCATCCCCGTTCGAAATATCCAATGGGACCCGACAGGGTTGCCCCTTGTCCCCGATTATTTTTGTTTTAGCCATGGAACCTCTGGCTGCCAGAGTGAGAGCCGACCCGATGATTAAGGGTCCCCACGTCGGGGGGAGAGAACACAGAATCGGGCTTTATGCCGATGATGTGATTTTTATATGTTCTGATGTCATGACTACGATCCCTAGAATTATGGAGCTATTAGCGGAATTTTCTGAAGCTTCTTACTACAAGCTTAATTCCTCCAAATCCTTACTGTACCCAATCAATATACCTCCTGACCAAGCACGGAGACTCCGCTCTCAGCTTCCATTCAGTTGATGTCTCGTTGTTTGATGGCTTGATCCAGGGTTTCTTCAAAGCTTCCACCCCGCCTGGACATGGTGTCTCTATTGTGTACAGTGCTCTGGCCAGACGGAATAGTTCCACTAAGCTCCCTTATATGACCAGATGGGAGAATCTATCTCCTTCAGTTTAATGCCACACTAGATCAATGACATATGGCTGCCCACCGTAGTTCGGCCTACTCACGGTGTATAAATCATCTCGAGCAGATAAAGAAGATCCACATGGAATGGTACCTCACACCTCTCAAGCTGGCCGGCTTTACGGGACACAGCTCTTCTTCTCCCTCTGCTCGAGAATGCTGGAGGATGTGTGGTGATACAGGCTCATCCCTACATATGTGGTGGTCCTGCCCAGTCCTGGGGACCTTTTGGAGACAGGTGGAGACGCTTGTTGTAACTCTCTCGGGTATTGCCTCTCAGCTGTCTCCGGTTATGGCCTTGCTCGGTTTGGGTATGGAGGAGATCCCTACTCCAGTCCGTCCTATAACAGCCAATATTCTCTTGGCAGCGAGACTATGCGTAGCCAGATGCTGGAAGTCTCCTCGATCTCCCTCCCTCACTGAACTGATGGATACTTTAAATACCCATTTTCAACACGAGCTGGCCTTGTCCCACAACCTCACTAGTCGTTCCAAAATACTTTCTTGGTGGGACCCGTGGATCTCCTCCTCCTACAATACTGTACAATGCTAATACTGTTATGTTGTTAATCTTCATTGACCTATTTAATTTATTATCTAGTAAGCTTAAATCTGGAAATTCTGGGAATTCCCTTCCCCTTTCCCCCTTTCTTACCCTCCCTTGTCTCCCCTCTAACTCCCCCCCCCCCCATTTTTAAAGGGAACACTTGTTCCCGGTTATAAGAGCCTATGATTAAAGATACATGTTTGATTGTTGCCTTCGGGCGTAATTGTATTTGCTCTACACAGCTTTACACTGTTTTTTTTTTTTTCCCTGTACCTGCATACTTTTGAAATTTTGAATAAAAACTATGGTTCAAAAAAAAAAAAAAAAGAATATAAAAATGAGGTACTGTTACTGTAGAATTGGGGGAATACAAAGAAAGGATTCTGTATTTTCACATGCGCCTCCACCAACATAATTTAACTACAAACCCCCAGAAAATCAATATGCACATGAGCCGCCTATGGCAAGGATGCCACCAGTGTGAAATCAAACAAGAGACAGGTCATTTACACATCGGTGTCCTGTCATTTAGACCCCAGAGGTAGACAGAGGGGCAGGAGCAGAAGATCCATTGCACAAACCCACCCCTAAGTTTTATTAACTGAAAACTTCAAATGCGGATTAAACAACCACAAAGCTAATTTATTTACTAAAATTATCGATTAAATTATAAATTAAATCAGTAAAACAGAACCATTGTTACAATGCCTCTACTTTAACCCTTCCCCAACAAAGGGAGGATCTATACGTCCTTGGTCGAGTCCTTCTCTTTGATGCGATATCACACACTGAGCTGGCATCATCTCCCACATATGTCAGCTGATCTGAACATCTGACATGTGTAGTTAACAGCATTGTTAACCCTTTGGATCGTGCTGTCAATCACTGACAGCACGATGCTAAGCACTGCGGATCGTGTTGTTCCCCACCTTTATCTGCGGTCTCGTGATGTGATCACAGGGCCTCAATGCTTGCTATGACAGCCCAAGGTCAGCTGATGACACTGGATGTTGTCCTGCCATCGATGCATGAGCTCTGTCGCAGGCAGAAAGTGATCATTTGTGCTATGCACAGGGATGCTGGATCATCTCTCTGCATATCTCAGGCGATCACACAGTGTAGAGCTGAGGCACCCTAAGGTGCCGTGTCAAATAAGGAAA
The DNA here is from genome assembly GCA_033576535.1 of Allobates femoralis. Classification (NCBI taxonomy): domain Eukaryota; kingdom Metazoa; phylum Chordata; class Amphibia; order Anura; family Aromobatidae; genus Allobates; species Allobates femoralis. Next base: position 38,087 of record JARQOC010000813.1, on the reverse strand, counting down.
AAGTTTTTAAAAAGTTAAAGGAAAAGTTTAACTAAAATATGTAAAAAGTAAAAAAAAAAACCTTTTTTCCCACTGAAAATAAAACTATTAAAAACTTTAAAAAATACAGATATTTGGTATTGCCACTTTGAGAAATGCCTAATCTATCAAAATGTAATATCAATTAATCAGATCGGTAAACTGCGTAATAGAAAAAAAGTCCAAATGCTAAAATTACGTTTTTTTGGTCCCAGCAACATTGCAATAAAGTACAACCACAAGCTATCAAAACAGCATATCTACCCAAATATAATATCACTAGAAACGTCCGCTCAAGATACAAAAAATAGGCCATCACACAGCCCAGATCTCTAAAAATGAGAACATTATGGATTGTGGCAAAAGAGCAATTCTTTATCTTTAAAAATTTCTGAATTTTTTTTCACCATTTAAATAACAGTGAAAGTATACATGTTTGGTATCTACAAACTCATACAGACCTGAGGCATCATACCCTCATGTCAGTTTTACCATATAGTGAACATGGTGAATAAAAAACACAAAGCCTAAATGTGTAATTGCAATTATTTTGCAATTTTACCACACTACAATTTTTCCCCATTTTCCAGTACACTATATGATAAAATACATTATTTTATTCAAAACTACAATTCATCCTGCAAAAACAAAGCCCTCATATATCTATACTGATGGAAAAATAAAAAAAAAAAGGCTCTTGGAAGAAGGGGAAAATCGCCCGTGGGTGAAGGGGTTAACTTGTAAAACTGTGCTGACAGGTTCTCTTTAAAAATACGTTAAATCAATACTATAGTCATCTTATGTATAATATATGACACTTGATACTAACATTCTAGCATGTAAGTGTCATTCCTTGTGCAATGTATCTTCGATAAAATAAGGCTATGTGCCTACTGTGCGTTTTTGCTGCATTTTTTTTTGCTGTGTTTCTGCACCAAAAATGCAGCACCCACAGCTTTGTAATGAAAGTCAATGTGATTTTCCAAAAACTGTGCCCACATGTCCGTTGTTGCAGAAATCTCCTGCATTTATTTTATGTCTTTGCAATTATCTTGTGATTTTTAGGGCTGTGTTTTCCAATTGCATGCCATTCTAATGAGCTGAGAAAAGCAGCTTTAAAAAAATGCAGCAAAAACGCACTAGAAACACATTGGTGCGTTTTTGGAACAGCTGCATTTTTTTAAAAAATAGCAGCACAAACGCAACCCAAAAACATACGCTCAGTGGGCACATAGCCTTAGGTTTATCGTTGTGTTTTGTATCTGGTGTGCTGAGCTGTCATTTATTGATTGACAGTGCAGGCTTCCATTTTGATTCTGTGAGGTGCTGGATTGCTCAGGTGTTCCATCTTCTCTGTGATTGCACTGCTACTTTACTGAGCAACCAGCTCAGAACCCTGCCAATCATATATGCTATTTGAAGTGTTTTGTCTGCACTCTTGTGTCTTGTTCTAATCCTAATTATCTGACCCAGACAGTTGCTTGTTTTCTCTTCTGTTTTCTCCCTTTACGTATTGTGATCTCTTGGTATTTTCACCACTGGAAATCACCTGAATACACCTCAGTGGACTCCCTGAATATTCTTTTGTGCTCGTCTGGAAACCTCACCCTGGACTGTTGCTTGACTACTTCTCTGTCTACTCTCCAATTACTATGAGCTCTCCTTGAACCTGACCCCGAATTACCTGACGTCCATGCTATTATCTGTGAGGAGTGACTCTGTCACACCCCAGCTATTAGTAGTAAGAAAATGGTGCAACATTGTAGCTTGATGCTTCATAACAGTTATGGACTTAACCAGTGGCATAACTTGAAGCTCATGGGCCCGGTTTGGGAAAGCTACTGCGGGGCCCCCAATTATTGTAAATCTTTAATAACAATAGTCTTTTTCTATAGGCTAAAGTGACTCTTGGGGCCCTCTGGGCTCCAGGTCCCATCTGCACTCGTAACCCGTGCACCTGTTGTAGTTACACCCATGGACATAACTCAAAGACCTTCATGTTCATATTCATGTTCATTAGTAAATACATTAATTGACTTTTCTTTACCTTTTTGAGAGCTGCTTCTTCTACACATTCATTATAGCCCCCATCATATAATAATAATAATAATATTCTTGTTTCACACTATTTTACCTTTACAAATTGGCAGTGTATAGATATAAAAAGGTTTCTTGGACTTACCTCTTCTTGAATGTTTTGCAATGCTTGCTTCAACTCTTCACTTTCTTTTTGTAATGGTACAAGCCCACGCAGTGTCTCATTCACTTTTGCTTCCAACTTGCAAGGAAAACAAAGAAATTATTCTGTGAAAATAATGTTGCTTTAATTTAAAACTGGCAGCAGACAATTATATATACGTGTTCATCCTACCTGTGGTTTATAAACAATCCCCAAAATTCCTGCTGTTATCTGAAGTGCCAGGATCAAAAACAGTCCAATGAAGAACTAAATGGAAAAACAAAAGATGGAGAAGAAAGAAACATACCAATAATGAAATAATGCATGTCCAATTGGCTCACATAAATTCATCATTCTAACTTGCGTTGCGTCCTAGTCATGTACATGCCTTTTATGTTAAACATTACAGAAACATTTTCCAAACTCCAGTCATTCAAATCAGCCCAGGGAAGATTAGTTTCCTAATCTCTGGCATTTAGATCCAATTTCATGGTTAAGTGGGAAACCTATTAGTATGTATTTAGACTGTCCATCATGGTTAAACGGATTCTGAGCTCCCCCAGGCAGTGTACCAAGAAGAAATGATCCAATGGAGGCACCTTATGATTATCTAGACAAGCACAGGGTGGAAGAGGCTTCTTGCGAGAATACATGCGAATTATAGGCATAAGGGTATGTGCACATGTTAAAGGGAACCTGTCACGTGTTATAAAAAGCTGTTAACCTGTAGATGTGGCTTTATTCTGCTGGTTTATAGTGGTCGAAACTTGTGGCCACTTTACACACACCAACTTATCTGTCCAACTTCTGAACAGATCTCTGGTTGCAGTGAAATCATGGACACATTGTTCCATTTGTGCACAGCCACAAAATGGAGCAATGTGTCCATGATTTCACTGCAACCAGTAAGTTGTTCAGAAGTTGGACAGATAAGTTGGTGTGTGTAAAGTGGCCCTTAGCCGGTGCCAACACAGTCCTAAGGTATGTTCACACGTCTCATCTTTATTACGTTTCACAAGTTTCTTCAATGGGTTTATGCTGTGAATACCGTGTTTCCCCGAAAGTAAGACCCTGTCTTACATTTTTTTGGGGGCCAAAAGTGGCCCCCTGTCTTACTTTCGGGGGGGGGGGTCTTATATTGGCAGCCCCAGCCTACTCACATACACACACACACACACACACACACACCGTATATACTAATGTATAAGCCGAGGTTGGGAAATACAGCAGACCGCCACCCCGGTATACAGCCCCCAGCACAGGTATACAGCCCCCAGCAGTGTGGTACACAGCCCAGCAGTGTGGTACACAAGGTATACAGGCCCCAACAGTGTGGATACAACCCCAGCAGTGTGGTATACAGCCCAGCAGTGTGGTATACAGCCAGGGGCGGACTGGCCCGGCGGAGATCGGGAGATCCCCCGGGGGGCCCCGACACTTTTTAGCCCCGCCCACTTAGCCACGCCCCCATACCCCCCCTGGGCCCTGCAGGTAGATGTGCAACAGTGTGAGGCCCCCCTCCGGTACTATCACTAATCATATCGGCGCACTGCCGATATGATTAGTGACTATGGTCTTGCCTTGCAGCAGCAAAGCACGGAGAGAGCTCTCCGTGCTTTGCCTGCTGTTGCGGTGCCGCCCAGCCTCCTCTGCGCAGCGCGACACTGCCGGCGCGTGCGCAGATGGAGACAGCCTCAGCCTACGATGACTGCCTCCATCCAGGCCGTGTGCACAGTCACTGTGCAGGTGCCGGCAGCGTCGCTGAGGAGAGGGACCCGCCGTCGCCCCTGCAGACAGCCACAGGCCCAGGGTGATTATAAAGGCCAGGGGAAGGAGGCTTGGGTTAGGGGGGTGCGGGGGGGGGGGGGCGGGTGTTAGGTCATCCTGTCCTGGTAACTGAGTGACTGAGGAGCCCATTCTTCCATAAGAGATGGGCTCCTCAGCCATCAGTCTGGGGGTCCCAGACCGTGCTGCAGCCTCCACCATCCAGTCTCACCTGCTGGGGGCCTGTGGTGCTGTGCAGCATTTAGTGTGAGCAGATGCTGCTGCTTCTACTACTGCCCCCAGCATGGTGCCATCAGGGAGGTCCCACAGGGCATCACAGGTATGAAGCAAACACTGTGGGAGCTCTCTGATGGCACCATACTGGGGCGCGGTGAGAGCCTAACCTCACGGAGCCCCATGATTTCTATGTGTGGGCCCCATAATCTCTATGTGCGCCTATGTGTGGGCCCCATAATCTCTATGTGCGCCTATGTGTGGGCCCCATAATCTCTATGTGCGTCTATGTGTGGGCCCCATAATCTCTATGTGCGTCTATGTGTGGGCCCCATAATCTCTATGTGCGTCTATGTGTGGGCCCCATAATCTCTATGTGCGCCTATGTGTGGGCCCCATAATCTCTATGTGCGCCTATGTGTGGGCCCCATAATCTCTATGTGCGCCTATGTGTGGGCCCCATAATCTCTATGTGCGCCTATGTGTGGGCCCCATAATCTCTATGTGCGCCTATGTGTGGGCCCCATAATCTCTATGTGCGCCGATGTGTGGGCCCCATAATCTCTATGTGCGCCGATGTGTGGGCCCCATGATGATCTCTATGTATGCATCTGAGTGGGCCCCATGGTCTCTATGTGCGCCCCTGAGTGGGCCCCGTAATCTGTATGTACGCCTTTGTCTAGGCCCCATGATGGTCTCTATGTATGCATCTGAGTGGGCCCCATGATCTCTATGTGCGCCTCTTAGTGGGCCCCGTAATCTGTATGTATGCCTCTGTGTGGGCCCCATGATGATCTCTATGTATGCATCTGAGTGGGCCCCATAATCTCTATGTGCGCCCCTGAGTGGGCCCCGTAATCTGTATGTGCACCTCTGTGTGGGCCCCGTAATCTGTATGTATGCCTCTGTGCGGGCCCCATGATGATCTCTATGCATCTGAGTGGGCCCCATGATCTCTATGTGCGCCCCTGAGTGGGCCCTGTAATCTGTATGTACGCCTCTGTGTGGGCCCCATGATGATCTCTATGTATGCATCTGAGTGGGCCCCATGATCTCTATGTGCGCCCCTGAGTGGGCCCCGTAATCTGTATGTACGCCTCTGTGTGGGCCCCATGATGATCTCTATGCATCTGAGTGGGCCCCATGATCTCTATGTGCGCCCCTGAGTGGGCCCCGTAATCTGTATGTACGCCTCTGTGTGGGCCCCATCATGATCTCTATGTATGCATCTGAGTGGGCCCCATGATCTCTATGTGCGCCTCTGAGTGGGCCCCGTAATCTGTATGTACGCCTATGTGTGGGCCCCATGATGATCTCTATGTACGCATCTGAGTGGGCTCCATGATCTCTATGTGCACCTCTGAGTGGGTCCCATGATGATCTCTATGTACGCATCTGAGTGGGCCCCATGATCTCTATGTGCGCCTCTGAGTGGGCCCCGTAATCTGTATGTACACCTCTGAGTGGGCCCCTTGATGATCTCTATGTACGCATCTGAGTGGGCCCCATGATCTCTGTGCGATCCCTGAGTGGGCCCCATGATTTGTATACACGCCCCTGACTGTGCCCCATGTTATCTATGTACGCCTATGATTTGCTCCCATGATCTTTATGCACGCCCCTGAGAGTGCCCATTGATCTCTATGTACGCCCCTGATCGGGACTCATATCCACCCCTTATGCGGCCCCTGTAATCTCTATGTGGCCCTGAGCCTCGCCTCCATGTGGCAGTAGTAGAAGCAGCATCTCCATAGTGCGGCATTCACACTACATGCTGCACTGTACAGGACTCCCAGCCAGCAGCAGAACGAATGAGAAGGTAACTGCATGGGACCCTTAGCTGAGGCTGGCAGGACATACTACTGGGCAGTGGCCATGATTATCATGGCCATTGGCCAGCATGTTATGCCAGCCTCTGGTGGTACTATCATGCATGCCCAGCATGTCCTGACAGTCACTGGTGGTAGTACTAGCATGATAGTACCACAGAGGCAGGCAGTACATACTGGGCAATGGGCATAATAGTGCCACAAAGGCTGGAAGGACATACTGGGCAATGAGCATTATAGTACCATCAGTAGACTGACTAGGCGTTATCCAGGGCTCTGTCTCCCCTCTTCGCAGCTATTAACATTGCGTTTATGCTGTGCGTTGCAACGGATCCGTTGTAAATCAGCACAAAAGCAATGTACCGTAGACTTGCATTGCAAAAATGCATTCTAACGCTTGCAAAAATAGCCATGCGTTTGAAAGTATGCATTATTTGCAATGCACAGGAGACACGGTCGGCTGCTAGAGGCAAGCTGAGCGCTTCTATCACTTACAGGTGTGTTCTACTGTTATTCTGTGCCTGCTCATCTCTGTCAGCAGACATATTGTCTGATTGCAAAGATGTAGCAGAGCTGAAGACAGAAGACCTGTGGATTACATCAGAGCATGGATTTTTTTTTATTTATTAAAGATGGAGTCCCTAAATGTGTTTGAGTTTTATTAAACATTTATTTTCTCTGTGTTGTGTTTTTTTTCTGTTTACTAGAAATTCATGGTAGCCATGTCTAGTTTGGCGTGATGCCATGAATTTCAGGATTAGTACCAACTGATAATACAAGGCTGGTACTAACCCCTTTATTACCCAGCGTGCCATCCCCCACCAGGGCCACTGGAAGAGCCAAATAAAGCGCCTGGAAATGGAGCTATGATGACTGCGCTAATTCCAGGGGTGGCTGTGGGCTGCCGTTTTCAGCATCCGGGGCCCAGAATGCATGGGCCTTACCATGCTGAGAATCCCAGCCCCCAGCTGCCGATCAAAATATGGCGGGAGCCCACTCGTTTTTTTTTTTAATAATTTATAAAAAAAAATTGGGCATTCCTGACTTTTGATCACCATCCAAGGTAAAGCCAGGCAGCTGGGGGTGGCAGGCCATAGCTGTCCGCTTTATCTGTGGTGAGAATCAAAAATTCTGCAGAGCGCTATGTCATGTTTTTAAAAATTATTTATTTTCACACTTCTATATGTGACAGACCACAACAGCCAATCACAGATGCGGTCAAAGAGGATGGGCATCTGTGATTGGCTGTTCGAGTAATCTACAACCAGCCCATACATTCTAGTACGGTACTATGTATGGGCTGCATTCAGGTTACTCAAGCAGCCAATCACAGATGCCCATTCTCTGTGTCAGTGTCTGTGATTAGCTGTTGGGCCAGTCACACATATAGAAGTGTGAAAATAAATACAAAAAAAAACATGACGTAGCGCTCCGCAGATTTTTTGATTCTCAGCGCAGATAAAGCAGACAGCTACGGGCTGCCACCCCCAGCTGCCTGGCTTTACCTTGTCTGGCGATCAAAAGACAGAGAAGCCTAATATTTGTTTTAAAATTATTTCACTTTTTTTTTGGAAAAAACATGCGTATGCTCCCGCCATATGTTGATCGCCAGCCAGATAAAGCAAGGCAGCTTGGGGCTGGGATTCTCAGCATGGTAAGGCCCAAGCGTTCTTGGCCCCCACGCTGAAAATCGCAGCCCGCAGCCACCCCTGAAAATGGTGCCTTCATCATAGCATCATGTCCAGACGCTTTCTCCAGCTCTTCCAGTGGCTCTGGTGGGGGGTGGCACGCTGGGTAATAATGGGGTTAGTAGCAGGTTTGTATTATCAGCTCGTACTAAGCCTGAAATTCATATCGTCAGGCCAAATTAGACATGGACACCATGAATTTCTAGTAAACAGGAAAAAAAACACAACACAGAGAAAATAAATGTTTAATACAAATCAAACACAAAACACATTTAGGGACTCCATCTTTAATTAAAAAAAATACCTCGCTCTGACTTAATCCACAGGTCTTCTGACCTCAGCTCTGCTGCATCTTTGCCATCAGACAAATATGTCTGCTGACAGAGATGAGCAGGCACAGAATGACACTGGAGCAATGTTACTGTGTAGTGCGGCACTATGTCGTTTTTTTTTGTCATTTCATGTAGTGTAGAAATCGTGGCAAAAGTGTGGATTTTGCTCTGGAAGTGATTAGTTGTAGATAACTATGTTATTTTCTGCAGAGATAGGTCCTACATAGAAGATGTGATATCGGTCGGCAACAGATAAAGAACTTCACCTAGAGACATCACTGGTGAGTTTGTTTATTACCTATACACACACACTGACACTATATACAGAGCTCCTGTGTATAATGTCCTTGGTGATCATTATATTACCTGTACACTGACACTATATACAGAGCTCCTGTGTATAATGTCACTGGTGATCTCTACATTATCTTTACACTGACTCTATACAGAGCTTTTTACATTTTCATTATCGGTCACCATCTGGTGCCATTATGTGCTCTGGTCATGGCTTGGCGGGATTTGTTCCTTGTATATGGTATTAGGCCAGCTTCACACCACGGTGTGATCAGGTCTGGGGCTGTCCGGTGTGAACCCGACAGCCCCGGACCCGATTTTCACACAATGCAGCCCTATGGTGCCGGACAGGGCTGGATGGCAGCTATTTGTCATCCGGTTTTGTCCCTGTCTGGCAGCATCAGGCTGCAAACGATTTTTGCCCTGGACACAAAAACGGAGCATGCAGCATTTTTGTGTCCGGGTGAAAAGTTTAAGCAAACCGGATCCTGCCAGATTCTCCCAGATCAAGTGCGATCCGGCGCCCCCTAACATGAGAGTCAATGGGGCGCCAGATCGCGCCGGACCTGACAGAGTCTGTCAGGTTCCTGGACGCCGGCTGCTGGAGTTCAACATGAGCGTCGCTGAACTTCAGCACCAGGAGCTGTTCCCTGTCAAGAGGTTCAGCACCATCATGCAGAGGTTTGCCAGAGAAAGAAAGTTGAGCATTTGGTGACTTCAGTATTTATAAGACAAATCCAGGATTACCTCTGCTTGCTTTACTCCTAGTTTTGTCTTAGGCCGGCTTCACACCACGTTTTTTCCCCTGTCAGGCTGTGTCCAGTGCTTTGCAGGAGGCACCGGACACAGCCTGACAGGTAGAAGCGGAGGGTTAATATGCTCTCCGGTCCTGTTTGTAGCCAGATTCTGCAGAGTGCAGCTTCAGGAGCTGTCCCCTACTGAAATGGTGCTGAACATCTTCACAGGGGGCAGCTCCTGGTGCTGAAGTTCAGAGGAGCTCACGCTGAACTGCAGCAGCTGGCGTATGGCAACCTGACAGACTCTCTGTCAGGTCCGGCACGATCCGGTGCCCCATAGACTCTCATGTTAGGGGGTGCCGAATCATGTTAGGGGGTGCCGGATCGTGCTGGAACCGGAAGAATCCGGTAGGATCTGGTTTGCTTAAATTTTTCGCCCCGGACACAAAAATGATGCAAGCTCCGTTTTTGTGTCCAGGGCAAAAATCATTTGCAGCCTGATGCTGCAGGACAGGGACAAAACCGGATGGCAAATAGCTGCCATCCGGCCCTGTTCAGCACCATAGGACTGCATTGTGTCAAAATTGGGTCCAGGGCTGTCAGATTCACATCGGACAGCCCCGGAACTGATCACACCGTGGTGTGAAGTCGGCCTTACAAATACTGAGGTACAAAACTCACCAAATACTCAAAGTGCCACATTCTTCTGATGGTGCGGACTCCACCAATAAATAAGTAATCACATTCCTAACCTGTGCACAGGGGCTGTCTGGCCCAGGTTGCAGGGAGGTATTTGCCCCCCAGGCCAGTGATTTAGTCCTAGTTTAGAGCCGCCCCCTCAGTGAGAGCCGCCGCGTGGGACCCGGGACGCAGCAGGCAGGACGCGGGCGTCAGCGTGGAGGCTAACTGTGACCTGGGATTGGCGCGGCAGCAGGCAGCTGGCAGGCTAGTGAAGCAGCGCCAGCACCCACATGCTCTTCAGTTGGCCTCTGTAGTGGTAGCACCCATCCCCCCGGTCTTCAGTTGGCCACCGGCTAGAAAAATTCAACTACCCCCCAGGGCAAGATCTGCCAGCCAGCCCCTGCCTGTGCATCGCTGATAACTTGTTGTCACCAAAAAATCCAAATTAATGCAAACTACAATTATGATACATCGCAGTAATGGTGAGCGCACAGTGGTGTGCAGGAGCCGTCTGTGTTTTACAGTCCACGCTACACTATAATAGGTATAAAGCATAACAGGTATTTGCATATAGCTGAAGAATGGGTGGGCCCGGGTGGGTGGGCCCTGGGTGGGTGGGCCCTGGGTGGGTGGGCCCTGGGTGGGTGGGCCCCTGGAGTCAATTTTCCTGGTGGGCCCCAGTCACCCCAGTCCGGCGCTGTATACAGCCCAGCAGTGTGGTATACAGCCCAGCAGTGTGGTATACAGGGTATACGGGCCCCAACAGTGTGGATACAGCCCCCCTCCTGCTGGCACACTGCCCCCCCAGCTCTGAGGCCCCCCTGCTGCTTACATCTTACCCTCCAGCGTCTTCTTGCAGCAGCCAGCGCGTCGGTCCTCCGTTCCCGTCTTCAGCTGTTTCCCGGATCATGTAACGCAGTGCATGACGTCATCGCTAGTGCGACCGGCCGGTCACATGATCCGGGAGACCGCTGAAGACGGGACCGGAGGACCGATGCACTGGCTGCTGCAAGAAGACGCTGGAGGGTAAGATGTAAGCAGCAGCAGGGGGGGGCCTTACATTAGCCCCCCCAGTTGTAAGGCCTTATATTCGGGGGAGGCATTACATTAGCAGGCCCCCCCTTTACCCCTAGGCGGCCTTACAATCGGGGGGGGCTTACTTTCGGGGAAACATGGTAATGCAGCATTTTGCGTTCTGAGCACACTGAATGTTATTTCTGAAAACTCATTCACACGTTGTTTATTTCTTCCTTACAGATTTGTAGCAGTTTCAAATCTGCAGTTGTCACGCTGGGAGTAGGGAAGACACCCAGCGTAGGATAACGACGGGGGGGGGAATAAGGAGTCCCTAACGCTAAGGGCACAAGAAGGAGACGGTAACCCCTAGACTTCCTGGAGCTGACCCTGTCTGCCCTAACGTCCCTATACAGTCTCCTCAACTGTCGCCGACCACGAACCTCGTCCCTCTCTGATCCTAGCACTATCTTATCTAAGGATCAGATGGAGAGGTTCACTAGACCCCTCCACTATCAACTAAAGACAAACACCAGGGAAGACAGACATTAGGGAAAAGGAAACACTTATCTGACAGCAGAACTCAGCAACCTCCACAACCTCAGCGTCTGCTGGAGCAAGGATAATGAGTGCACAAGGAACTATCACCTGCACCGAGGAAGGGTAATGAACCTCCTTATAAAGGTGGAAGGAATCTGCTGGGTCCTAGTGACCCACCATATTGGTGGATAAAACCAGACCGAGCACAAGACCTCCACAGCCGTCCCCCCATAACAGCGAGATCCCATCACACCCTCTCTCCATCTACACAGAAGGTAAATGCCCCTGAAAGAGACGGACCATCCTCCCCCATTATGGCTGGTGGGCCACCCGCTGGGATCGTCTGCGCGTGGCCTCCACCCTGTCATCCGTGCCACCCGTGACAGCAGTATGTCATTTCTTTCAGTGATTTTTGCAGCACGTTTCTCCCATTATAATGAATAGGAAAAAACAGGAATAAATGCATAAAAGCATGTATACACATGTATACATAAGCAAAAGAAAAAAAAAAGAAACAGTGTTAGATGCTGTAGTAAATACGACAGGTGACGTAAAGCAGAGTCAGGCTAGGGAGGAGGAGAGCTGAGCTGGAAGGTAAAGTCAAAATTCTAAGATAAGAGGAACATATTGTACTATTGTTATATGGTTAGTGACCTGTGGATACCTGAAAATATTTCAGTGAATTGTGGAAAGCCATAAATCGAAGCGAGAGAGTTCACATTAGAAGTGTCAAACGTTAATTGTCCTCCAAATGGAGGCTGTTGTAGATGTCATATCCCCAAATGTCCTTTCATTTTATTTAAAACGCATGAATCTGATATCCCCAAATGTTCTTTCATTTTATATAAAAACGCATGAATCCATGTGAAACATTCAATCCTGTATTGAATGTGTCAAAGATCATTGTCAATTTGTATTCCCCAATTCTCTCTCTCTGTGATTTGAAGTTACTTTTTAAAATGAGCATACTAATATTGGTTTCACTGTGGTCAGGATTGGAGAAATGCTTTGCTACAGGTAGAGCCATACGCTTTTCTTTTATTGAGTGGCGATGAGAATTCATTCTTGTCCTGAATTTTTGGCGGTCTCACCTACGTACATGCCACCTGTTGTACATTTGGTACATATAATTAAATACACCACATTGCTTGTGGTGCAACTGAAATTATCTGGGATCTTTGTAGTCCTGATCTGTCCCAGGAATCTTTATCTTGTCCATTGTCATTATAGATGGACAGGTTTGGCACCTGTTCTGGTTACAGGGAAAGGTTGTTTTGTTCTCTAGTTTTGTAATGTAGGAGATGATTCCTTGATATTCTGGTGGCTCTTGTAAGCTGGTTCTCGATTGCTCTTGGATGGTAGCCCTGGTTCAAAAAGGTCTTTCTGAGATCCTCATGGTGATTGTCTCTATCTGTGGGGTTGGAGCATATTTGATTTTATCTGATGGCCTGGCTATACACAATAGAGTTTTTGATGTGTTTTGGATGAAAACTGTCCCATCGAAGATATGTTGGACGGTTAATTGGTTCCTGGTACAGGGATGTCTCTATTTCATTGTTCTGTAGCTTGATGATGGTGTGCAGAAAGCTGATTTCAGTGCAGGAGTAGTTAAGTGTTGAGTTGATGGTGGGATGAAACTGATTAAAATGTTCATGGAACAACTACAGCTGTTGCTCAGACTCTGTCAAGATGATTAAAATGTCATCGATATAACGGTAGTAGGCCAGAGGCCTGATAGGACAAGAGGATAAAAGGTCACCTTCAAGCTTGACCATGAAAAGATTTGCATATTGTGGTGCCATTTTGCTTCCCATTGCTGTTATATGGTTAGTGGCCTGTGCAGACCTGAAAATACTTCAGTGAGTTGTGGAAAGCAATAAATGACATTATCAGCCTGACGAGGTGGCCATAGTGTCCCAAAAGCTTGCTATGTTTACCATCTTTTCAGTTAGCGATTAAGAGGTATCAACCACTGAGGACTCTCAGATTCCAATATTTTTCTATCTACTGGCTAACACGGTACAATCACTTTTTACCTTATCTGATACTTAAAGGGAACCTTTCATATGTAAAAACGATATTACCTTGCAGTTATGGGGTTAATCTTCAGGTTAATAGTCTTTGAAACCTGCTCAGCTCCTGCACACTGAACCCAGCTGCTGGGAGGAATTAACTTTGATCTCTCCAGCAGCATTCAGGTTTCAGTCACAGGGCTTGCGCAGGTTCAGTCACCAATTTGTGTATGGTGAGATTGGCAGCTATAACCGCTCCCCCCCCCCCCGTATAGTCAGCTTTCTATAATGCAGATCAGCTGTCAGTCAGTGTGGGGGGCATGGACACAGCCGCCTATCTCAATACACAGAGCAGTAAAGGTACCTGCGCCGGCACCACCTCTGTGACTGAAACCCAATTGCTGTTGGTAGAAGTAAAGTTAATTTCCTCCCAGCAGCAGGTTTCGCGATGCAGGCTCTGGACATATTTCAGCCGCTATTAAGCTGTAGATTAAACCCATATCTGCATGGTAATATCGTTTTACATGTGACAGGTTCCTTTTCAGTGTTTACTGCTAACATTTTCAACCAAAAAGAGACCAAAGTATAGACCCCGTTAAACGCAACAATATCGCTAATGATATTGTTGCAACATCACCGATTTTGTGACGTTACAGTGACCTCATAGCGATGCCTCTGCGTGTGACATGTACCAATGACCAGGGATCAGCTCGCTGATCGCTGATCGTTGGTAAATGACCAGGACCATTTTTTGATAGTTGGTCTCCCGCTGGGTGGCCAGCATTGGCGTGTGTGACAGCGAGAGACCAATGATCAATGACCTCCCAGCGCCGCACAGTACACGCTGGGATGCTGGTTACCAGGGTAACATTGGGTAACTAAGCACAGCACTCTGCTTAGTTACCCGATGTTTACCCTGGTTACCAGCATTCTCGCTGATCGCTGGTGAGTCTGCCTGTGTGACAGCTCACCAGCGTTCAGATAGCGATGTCCCAGCGATCCTGATCGTTGGTCGGATCGACGGGACATCGCAGCGTGTAACGAGACCTTATGAACCAAATTTAGAAATATACAAAAATTATTTTATTAGTAATTACATATACACAATACAGACAAATAAAATAGAAGAATGTCAGTACACCACCATGGGGAACCAAACCCTATACACAGTTCTCCTCATATAGAAGAATCATTAACATTGTATGGGACAATTAATAGTAGGTGTAACAACAGAATTCCAATTTAGGGTAGGGTTACATTTGCGACATAATTTTTAAACCCTGATCCGGTTTTTAGCTGTCTAAAAGCTCAAAACCGGATCAGGAAGCGCTCTAAATAGGAGCCCATTAAGGTAACCATATTGCACTACATGCAATCCGGACACCGGCTCCAGATCTGCAGCCTGCGCAAAAAATCATGCAGGCTGAAGTTTCCGGAGCGATTCTGTCAACCGCAATGTGGTAACCGCATTGCTCAGGATGCGTAATCCTGACCAATGCAGTTACCGTCTGCTTTGTTCATCCCTGCTGCCGCAGGGATGAACAAAGTGTTGAATGTTTATTAAAACATTAATTATTAATAGTAGCTGTGGGCAACATGTCTCTAGGGGGTGCCCAACCCCCTTAGAGACATGCTGCCCACTCCTGTGGGCATGTGAGGGGTTAATGAGCCTCTTGTACTATGCTGGCTTTTGTCGGCTTTGTACAAATTTATGAATGAAGCTGCGGCTCCTGACAGTATAGGAGATACTGTACGTAATGTACTTATAGTATCTGCCGCTGTCCAGGGTCCAGTAACCATTAACATTAGGTCTATGGTGGTGCGTTGCCCATAGACCTAATGTTAATGGTTACAGGACCTCGGACAGCGGCAGATACTATACGTACATTACGTACAGTATCTCCAGTACTGTCAGGAGCCGCAGCTTCATTCATAAATTTGTACAAAGCCGACAAAAGCCGGCAATAGTACAAGAGGCTCATTAACCCCTCACATGCCCACAGGAGTGGGCAGCATGTCTCTAGGGGGGTGGGCACCCCATAGAAACATGTTGCCCACAGCTACTATTCATATTTAATGTTTTAATAAACATTTAACACTTTGTTCATCCCTGCGGCAGCAGGGATGAACAAAGTAGACGGTAACCGCATTGCTCCGGAATACACATCCGGAGCAATCTGGTTACCAGATTGTGGTTTCCAGCACACATTTTTGCTAACAAATGTGTGTGAAGGCAATTGCGGTTACCGCCTCCGGATCTGGAGGCGGCAACCTCAATTGCCTTGCCAAATGTGACCCTAGCCTTATTCTCACAAGCACGATTAAAATCAAAAAGAGTATCACTCTAATAAATATTGAGCAGTGAGATGGAACCTACACCAAACTATATGGTAATGTTCCCCAATTGTTCAGAGAATATTAAACCAATATCTGCTATATTCAGCAGGAACATACAATGGGGATTAGTTTGTCCTAATACAAATCTAAGACAGAGAAGTACGGTAACTGCACAAGTCAGCAACCAGGTTCAGCAGACAGGGCAGAAAGGCAAGAAATCAGAGGTCATTATCTACATTTCTACATCAAAAAGTGTCTTTAATTCATTTTTGCATGCCCTTTTATGCATTTTATTCATGTGTTTTTTCCTATACATTAGAATAGGTGAAAAGCGCTGCAAAAAATACTGAAAAAATTGACATGCTGCAAATTTGAAATTGCAAGAAAAAGTAAGAATGTGTGAATGAGATTTCAGAAACGGGCAGCACGGTGGCTCAAGTGGTTAGCACTGTAGCCTTTGCAGCACTGGGGTCTTGAAGTCCTGGGTTGAATTCCCACCAAGGACACTAAGGATAACATCTGCAAGGAGTTTGTATGTTCTCCCCGTGTTTGCGTGGGTTTCCTCCGGGCACTCCGGTTTCCTCCCACATTGTAAAGACATACTGATAGGATGTTTAGATTGTGAGCTCCAAGAGAGACAGCATTACTCATGTATGTAAAGTGCTATGGAATTAATAGCGCTATATAAATGAATAAATTATTATTATATTATTATTATAAATGCCATTCACTTTGCTAGGAAATTAAAACGCTGCACTTTAAGCTACAAAACCCCATAGTAAAAACTTGGGGAACACACGTCAAAAAAGCAATGTGTGAACATACCTTAAACTATTCATTGAAAAAGGTTCTAACAACAGCACTTTGTGTGTCTCATTTATTTTTGTATCTCCTTGGACTGAGAGATTAGATACCTTATGTTAGCAGAAACAGCTCTTTTCGTAGCACATACATAGATTCATGTGTACATTGTGGTTTTTGGAACTGGCCTTTCGTTATTTTTCTCTGTGAGCTTTTCTTAGAATGTGGTTTCAGCTGGAAATGTTCAAGGTAGACCTAGTAAAAACATTACTTTCATGTCTAGTCTATAAACATTTTAAGAACAGCACTTTACAACATATTTTATGTCTTATTACGCTGCGATATGACATTTTCCAGATTTATTTATATGTATATTAATTTAGTTAAGCTAGTGTTGGAACAATATTACATGAGTCATAGTAGAATATCTTAAACACACGTATTTATGCTATTTTTTCATAAGCTTTGCTGGTAAACCTAATCCATTGAAAGCACAGGAAAATAGTTAAAGGATCCAAAATTCACCGAACACTAAGTGAATACAAGTTTTGGAATTAGATATGGAACAAAAAATAGTTTGCTGTGTTAGGCTCCAAAATTTGTGATTCATTGTGTTGAGTTACGCAATATTGGATAACCAATGGGAAAAAATTGTTTTGTATGAAAAAAAACAAATATGATTGTGCTAAAACAATTGTTGGATACATATGTTTTTCCAAAGGAACATATAGGAAAATCCTCTAAGTTTCTGTGAAATGAACACATGCCAAAAGCATGGAGATTTGATCTACAGAAACATAGTAAGGCCCTGTTCATATCAGTGTTTCTGTGTTATGGCAGAGACACACTTATGTGAGCTGCATGTAGGTATCTCACATGCATCCTGCATAGGTCAAACGGCCCAGCTCTCGGAATGGGAGCGTGGAGCTGATTGTGTTTGTATGGAGTGCCACGCTACCGTTCAGAGAGACAGGGGCCAGGCCTGTTGACTCATGCAAGATGCAAGCAAGATACTTGCATAGTGTTTCTCTGTCCTTATTATGCTTCCTTGTTTTTACAGCAAGAAGTAGAGAAACATTATTGTTGCCAGTCCTGCTTGTTTTTGATAAAATGCAGCTGGCATTAGTAAGGGGTCTTTCACATGCTGCATATTTACTGCATATTTGCTGCATTTGTTTACGCGCAAGCTCACCACAAACCAGGAGTGGAACAATCAGTGGACAAGTGTAATAGAAACAAGTGCTCCACTTCTGGATTTAATCGCCCACTGCTGGTTTGTGATGAGCTTGACCGTAAAAAAAATGCAGCAAATACGCAACGTGTGAAAGAACCCTTAATAATGCCAGCTGCATTTTACCAGGTGCCCCACATTAAACAGATCCAGTTACTGCAGAGCCCAGCCTGCAGTAATGACCACACAGGAAGCCCCAGTAACTGCGCTTTTGCTGGGCACAGAGGATAACGTTGTCAGCAACGTTTTTCTGTGCGCTCTTCAAAATCGCAGTTACTGGGGCTTCCTGTGTGGCTGCATCCATGGTAAACATCGGGTTACTATGGAGCAGCGTTTGCAGACAGACCCCAATCGTAATGCTGGTCATTACTGCAAGCTGGGCTCTGCAGTAACTGGATCTGTTCAATGTGGGGCACCTGGTAAGTGTGGCTCTAGCCTTATATTGTGAAGTAGTCACAAAGCCCTTCATTTCTCTTCTTTTTTTTTTCAACAAAACAAATAAAAAGGTTTGTATTGTTTGTACACAGTCATGGGCAAAAATATTGAAAATGTTGGAGAAATAAAGGTTTTCTCCCAGAAAATGATTGCAATTACACATGTTTATTTCCTTTGTGTGTATGGGAACAGCACAAAACTAACAGAGAAAGAAAGGTGAATTTGAGATAATTTCACACAAAACTTCAAAAATGGGCAGGACACAATTGTTTGCACCCTCAACTTAATATTTGGTTGGACACCCTTTGGGATAAATAACTGCAATCCATCTCTTCTGATAACCATCAAAAGCTTCTTTCATGTCTCAACTGGAATTTTGGATTACTCTTCTTTTGCAAACTGCTTCAGGTCTCTCGTATATGAAGGATGTCTTCTCCCAACAGCAATTAGATCAATTCTAAGATCTCTCCTCAGGTGTGGAATTGTTCTTAGGCTGGCTTCACACTGCAGTTTTTTCATTGATCAGTGTCCCATCAGTGTTTCTGTGCCAAAACCCAGAGAGGAACCAGGAGAGGAACTTGCAGAGAAAAACTACAATTGAAAGATTGACACCAGTTCTGAGTTTTGGAGACACTCCTGGTTTTGGCACACAAACCTGATCGAACCTGATCAGGGAAAAAACTGCAGTGTGAAGCCAGCCTGATGGCGGGTTTACACGTCGCGATATCGCAGTACAATTTCAATGAAAAGTCACGTGGTTCGATCGTTGGACCCGATATCGTTCCTGCGTTGTATGGTATGAACGTCCAATACGATGCAGGAACGATGTCAATGCGATATCGGGGATCGAATGAGCGTGCTATTCAATGCCGCGATATTGAAGGGAGATTGGAGCCGATCGTGCTGTGTAAACGCCCAATTACGATGCGATTTGATACGTCACCCATTCACTCCCATGTTAACTGTGCGATCCTGGGTTGGGAGGCGGAGACATCGCACGGACGTTGTATTTCGATATCGCAGCGTGTAAACATTCAATGCGATGCGGGAGGAACGTGCACTAATTGCGCGCTCCCGCGCCATTGAGTTGCGATATCGAAACGATATCGTGGCGTGTAAACCCACCATTAGATCTGGACTCATTGCTGGCCACTTCAGAACTCTCCAGTGCTTTATTTTTACCCATTTCTGGGTGCTTCTTGAAGTATGTTTGGGGTCATAGTAATGCTGGAAAACCCATGAACCAGGACCCAGCTTCCTGAAACTGGGCACAACATTGTGACCCAAAATCCTTTGGTAATCTTCAGATTTCATTACCCATTGCGCAAAGTCAAAGCACCTATTTCCAGAGGCAATAAAACAACCCGAAAACACCACGTACATTGAACATCGTCTACATATGACTGTAGGCACTATGTTCTTTTTCTTTTTAGGCCTCATTCCATTTTCGATAAACAGTAGAATGATGTGTTTTACCAAAAAGTTCTTTTTTGGTCTCATCTGTCCATGAGACGCTTTCTCAGAAGGATTATGGCTTAATCATGTACATTTCGGCAAACTGCAGTCTAGCTTTTTTGTGTCTCTTTGGCTAGGGTCACATTAGCGTTGTACCACTAGCCTGCCGGATTCCGGTTTCAACTTAGCAATTTTTCCATCACCGCATAGCGGTAACGCTATGCGGTGCTGGAAAACGCTGCCCTTAGTTACCCGGTGTTTACCTGCACGACCTGTCACACAGGCAGCGGCTCGGAGTGCGGTTTACAGCGCCGCACAGGAAACGTTGCAGACACGGTTTCCTGTGCGGCGCTGTAAAACGCCCTCCGAGCCGCTGCCTGTGTGACAGGTCGTGCAGGTAAACACCGGGTAACTAAGGGCAGCGTTTTCCAGCACCGCATAGCGGTAACGCTATGCGGTGATGGAAAAATTGCTAAGTTGAAACCGGAATCCGGCAGGCTAGTGGTACAACGCTAATGTGACCCTGGCCTTTGTGAGCAGTGCAAAATAAACTTGGCTCTCAAAATAACAATGAATGTAAAAGTTTTAATAATAATGAAAAAAGTTAACATTTTGGTCAGATACAATTGACCTTCATTCTTATTGTTATTTTTTCATGTATTACCGTATGTTTTTCTGTATTATGACCCTATGATGAGATACCTCACTGTTATGCTGTTTATGTGTTCCAAGATTCTTTTTGGCTCACTTGCCTAATCAGCGAGCAACTGGCCTTTTCGTCTGGTGGAATTTATTGTGTGTACAAATTACAACCAACTCTTGTTATTAGTTTATCTTGTACAAAATTTGTTGCTTTTATTATTGCATTTTTCTATCACTTAAAATGTCCAGCTTTAGTTTCATTTTTGATTATGTTTACTTTTGCAGCTTCAATTCTGATGAAGGTCAATTGTATGTGACCAAAACTTCAATTGTTTTATTTTGATTGCTATGAAAACTTTTATGTTTTATCATAATTTTGAGTGGAGTTTATTCTGCATTATATATGGACTGGACCCCTACTCAAGCACTATTTAAAGTGGAGTGACATATGTATTTATCTATTTTGTGTCAGCCATCAGATCCACTTGGGTCTCATGCTATAATGTTTCATTTAATTCAAATGCGCATGGTTAATTTGCACTGACACTTAAGCACCCTGAGCCTGCAGGACAACTTGAATTTCTTTGTAACTTGATTGGAACTATTTATTCACCATCCAGACTGCCATGCATTGCAATCATTCATCAATTTTTGCATGCTGTCCACCTACAGGGAGATTAGCTATAGTGCCATGGGTTGTAAACCTCTTGATTATGTTGACATTGTGGTCAAAGGAACATCAAGATCTGTGGAGATGGACTTGTAACCTATTGATTATTGACATTTTTTAACAATTTTGGCTCTCATGTCCACAAAGAGTTCTCATCTTTCTGTTCTACATGCTTTGTATTGCATAGATGGGCACACAATGCAAAGATTGACTCAACTTCTCTTCTTTTTATCTGCTTTTAGGTGTGATTTTCATATTACCCACACTTTTTTCTGGCCACAGGTGAGATTAAACGATCATCACATGCTTCAAATAAAGTTACTTAAAGGGATCCTGTCACCTCCAAAACGCCTCCTAAGCTATCAAAACATGTCCCGACAGCATCCTATCACTAATCTCACACTCCTTTTGTCTCCTAAAAGCATCTTGTCAAAGTGGAGAAAAACGTTTTAATACTCACTCATTAGTGATTATAATTAGCAGTGACTATATTCTTTAGTCACCAGGGGGTGTTGTTTAGCAGCTCCAGGATCCAGCCCTCTCTCTGTCTGTGCTGCTTTGAAACTGAAACTGAAGGCAGGACTAATGATTTGCATTCTGTGAGTGATAGAGAGGGGGGAGGGTAAAGCCTGCACAAGCAAAGCACACAGACAGAGACAGGGTGGATCCGGGAGGCTGCAAAATAGCCTGCCTTGGTGACTAAAGAATATAGTCACTGCTAATTATAATCACTAATGAGTAAGTATTACAACGTTTTTATGCACTTTCACAGGATGCTTTTAGGAGACAAAAGGAGTGTGAGATTAGTGATAGGATGCTGCAGGGACATGTTTTGCTAGCTTAGGAGGCGTTTTGGAGGTGACAGGATCCCTTTAACCACAATTTTAGAAAGGTACCAACAATATTGTCCGGCTTATTTTTGGGGTTTTGTGTGAATTATTTTCAATTTGCCTTTTTTTTCTCTATTTAATTTTGTGTTGTTCCAATACATACAAAGGAAATGAACATGTGTATAACAAAACATGTGTAATTGCAATAATTTATGGAAGAAATACTTAATCTTAGGGAACATATTCAAGGGTACCAACATTTTCGACCATGACTGTAGCTGTATATCTGTACATTTGTGCATTTGGCTTATTGTCATCTTAAAAGCAGTTCCCTAATACCAATTTAATTGCACCTAAGGGCGTGAGCTGATTAATTTCATAAGTCACAATTATTGGAGGATTGTTAGAAAGAAAGAAATGCATTAGGTGCTTTGTGATGAGCCAAGGGATAAGATGGGGCCCATACACAGTTCTTGCACAGAATCCTTTTTCCCATCTCTGAGCAACCCATTATTGGACAGTACTAGAATGTTAGTAAAAAGTGGCTGGTTTAAGTGAAATATTACTATCATTATATTGTGTTTTAGTAACACCAGAGGGTTAAGAGGGTTGCCCAGTCTAAAAGGACAATTTTGCAGTCACTCGATATGAATCTTTGTCTTTATAAGCCGGGAATGGACTGCAATTATGTGATATGCATGTTCCTGGCAATAACACAACTAGTGGGCGGGGCCTCACTCAATACAAGTGTAGCAGGTGCGTCTGACTAGTGGGTGCTTTCATCTAGTGGGCGGGGCCTTGCTCAACACACATGTATTAAGTGAGACTGTGCCACTAGTCATCGGCTATGGCCGTGAATATGCATGTAGTATAACTTCGGTCTGTTATCGGTTTAGAAACCATGAATCCTTGCAGTGCACTTTGTATGCGCTGGGAGGATTGATAAGTCTGCAGACATAGAGTGACACACACAGTAACTACAGAATTATGTTTTTTGACCAGACAACCACTTTAACTTATACAAATGTTACATATATAAACTACTAACCAGAAATACATACCAGAAGAAGAAGGCAACGACTTTCCTTTATAGCCCCGCAGCATCCAAAGAATCCAAGAACCATAATTATGGATCCCACTGCTATCATGACATCAATTGCCGTCATCACACCACTTCCTTGTATATTAAATTTCTAGAAAAAAAAACAATTAGCAGAACAAGTATTAATAATGAAATGAAAAGTAATATAAAGTCTAAAAAAGATTGTTTCATTATGGCAAACGAACATCATAGTGAAAGGCCCTTTGCCATAGGGTGCCATATTTTTCCCTGGAGAAACTTCTAAATAAAGCTACTACATCAGGCTCGATTAGCAGAGGAAACACAATCAGTTTAGAAGTTTATAAGATTTCAGTCTTATGTCAGCTGCATTAAATAGTATTATTATTTTACATGTTCAGTTCTACTTACTTGCTGAGCATCTGAACTGACACGAAGCCATATGGAGATTCCCAAAATCACGCAACCACATACCTGCGAATTGAAGCATACATCATTCTTATGTTAAAATGGTGTTATATAAATATCATGCCAAAATTACCAAATGCTATTCATGTGTCCCACCCTTCATATGGATTGTCTGCCTTGGACAATCACTAGACATTCGCCCTCCACTCCATGAGCCAAACAGAACACCTTTCCTGTCTATGCATTTCTAGAATTGCTATTAATTACTGGCTGCTGTCTTCTTCTCCAGAATACCAGTTTGGAAATTATTGTGTTTGCTTATGTGTGTTTGTTGCTTGGATACCTCAAATCATAAAAATACCTAAGTCATAAAAACTCAACTGATCTGTGTGTTTTAGCATGCCACTAATATTGTATTGTAAATGTTGACTGTATTGCAGACGTAGGAATGAGTGGGTGAGGCAGTAGGGAGCATAGTACAGATATTACAACCAGAACACTGGGAAAACAATTTGGACTAGAAGAGCACCTAAGTTTTCCTTTTCACATATCTTGCATGGGAGTTATGTTAAAAACATTGAGGGTGCAAGTTTTGGCAAAATATGATGTTCTAGTTTCTTAAAGGGAACCAACCACCCCAAATGACCCCCCTGGACTGTTAATATGTGTCCCTACACCCAGCACACATATTTGGGGCAATCGTTTTTGCTAAAAAAACTGTTTAGTAGAAGCTAAGATATAGCAATATGAACTTTAATAACTTGAGCCGAATGGGTGTTACCTAGCTTTGTCCACGTGCAGTGTTCGTGCTTGTCAGATTCCTCTCCCCCTCCCCTCTCATTTTCTAAGAGCCTGGCCGCATCATGAAAGGGGCGGGGCTAAATCGTGGCGAGCCCCGCCCCCTTTCATGACGCAGCCAGGCTCTTAGAAAGTGAGAGGGGAGGGGGAGAGGAATCTGACAGGCACGAACACTGCACGTGGACAAAGCTAGGTAACACCCATTCGGCTCAAGTTATTAAAGTTTATATTGCTATATCTTAGCTTCTACTAAACAGTTTTTTTAGCAAAAACGATTGCCCCAAATGTGTGTGCTGGGTGTAGGGACACATATTAACAGTCCGGGGGGGTCATTTGGGGTGGTTGGTTCCCTTTAAATACCTTCCACCAAGGCCAATTTTTATTTTTACCCTTTTGTTCTCTCCTTTCCTTCTTCTAACAGTCATACATTTTGTATTTTTCCACTGACATCAAAATATTATAGCTTGATTTTTTTTTTTTAAATGAATAATACTTTTGAACTGACACCGACCATTAATTTGATCATACAATGTACTGGAAAATAGGGAAAATACTCTGAATGCAGTAAAATAGTGAACAAAAAATAGATTTTTTAATTTTATTTTTATGGCAATCAATGTTAATTAAAAATAAACCGCTAAGGCCCCTTTCACATCAGCGTTTTTCGCTGATTGCGGCAGTTGCGGTGAAAAAAACGCAACTGCCATGATTACCGCATAACAGCCGCGATCGCTGCACACTTGCGGCAAGCCCCATACAATGTCTATGGGGCTTGCGGTAAGTGTGCGGCAGGTATGCCGGGTTTTTTTTTCGCGGCCGCACCTGTCGCAAGTGCCGATACCGCACTTGCCGCACCTGATGCAAGCCCCATAGACATTGTATGGGGCTTGCCGCAAGTGAACCGCCAGTGCGGCTGTTATGCGGTAATTGCGGCAGTTGCGATTTTTTCACCGCAACTGCCGCGATCAGCGCAAAACGCTGATGTGAAAGCAGCCTAATATAATTTTTCAGATTGTCTTACTGTAGCGATACCAAGCTTCTAAAGGTTTTTTTTATTATTATTTAAACAATGAAAATTTATTATGGCATTTTTAGGAGAGGACATCATGTAGCGGGATCAAAGTTAAACTTTTAGGTTTTTTTTATTTTCTGTAACCAAACCTTCTTGTTTAAATGTTGCAAATAAAAAAGAGGAAACTAAGGCATGCCAAAACCAAAGTGAGTGGCACGGCATAAATGTCTAGAGTTTACAATGGAAAAGTTCAGAAAGCTTGTTTTCAGTGTACCTGTCTTAGATTATGAGGTTGTTAGAATTCTTTATTGTAGGGCCAGCAGTTTAATGGACATAAGGGCAGTTTCACTCAGTTTATCCTATGATATGCACACGTACACTTTGACAATATAAAATCATTTAACACAATTTCTTGCAATTCAAGTTTAGAATGAGTAGCAATCACCATCGGCAGGTTTCGGATTCTTTATTTCATATACACATGGGTGACATGCAGGCTGGAAGATGTGGGCAGTGCTCGTAGGGACAACGCACGTTTCGCTCACAGATGAGCTTTTACCAGTCACCTGTGAGTGTAACGTACATTGTCCCTGCGAGACACCGGATAGCCCTGAACCCAAAAAAAGTGGCATGAAGCTAGCCTTAACCTCCCAGTGTCTTGCGCTGAGTCTCAGTCACTACCATTTGCTTACATTGTTGACATCATGTGATAGCACTGCAGCAGATAAATGATGGAAGGGGTGTAAGGACTCCATCCCCTTGAAGACACCAGCCAAGTATATATATAGAATGTATAGAGTTTGATAAGAATGTAAAATGTAGGTCTATTAAGTAGGATGTTTATGAAATAGGATCTGCTAACAGCAAGATGACTGCGGGGCAGAGATAGTCAAGTGTGGGACTAGCCCACGAGGGGTGGAAATAGGCACTAAGACAGGATGCACTCCATCTGAGATAGGGTTTGACTTATGAGTAGTTTGGACATGCAAATCAGTTAATACCAAAAGACTGCAGTTAGTGGGTGATTCCTGTTAACCCTGAAGCAGATCCTTGCCTGTGAGATAGCGAGAGACCTCCTAGAGACTATAGCTAAAGACAGAACAGCTAAGGGCTAGAAACGGACGAGTGGCCTGATGCTAAATACAGAGCTAGTAGTCGGCCTTCCTAGCAAGGGTAGGTTATAACTTGCGAGCAGTATTAATCCACCTTCCTGTGTGGAACCTTTGGCAGTAACTACAATCAAGCAGCTCTTCGATGGAGCCTTGGCATCCCCTTATCCCCCTCTTATCCAGAGAGGATCTGCCTTCTATGCGAAGAGCCTGAAAGTTAAGGCCTTGATGCTGTCATGATTCTTTGACTCCTTGGGAGATTCTTTAGAGAAAGTGAAAGTGAAGATAGATCATTGTGTGGAAAAGTAACAATTAGAGACTATGCTGCTGCATATCTGAAGTTATATGAATAGAATGTACTTAAACTTTGTGCCCATGACTCACCGCGGCCGGCTGACTCCGGTTTAGACAGGCGATTCTTCTTCCCTCCTTGTCACGGGTGGACCACGCCTGCCGGTAGTGGGGCCCGGTGTAGTGCAGATCAAAAGTGAAGACGTCTTTGTGGAACAGATTAAAAGGGGTTTAATTTGTTTTATTCGTGACGCCACCTATGAGTAGATTCGGTAAGGGCTACCGACGCTGCGGAACCCCCGGGGGATGGACAGCAGCAAGATGTTACGCTCCCCACAGGCTGAGCGGTGATCCCCGGGGGCTGGAGCTGCTCAAGATGTTGTGCGGCAGCTGCGGTTACCTTGTTGTGCGGACGGATAGTTCATAAGGAAGCACAGACACAGAAAGTCTCTATAACGGTTCTTTACTGTAACCAGCAGGCAGTACATGGTATACAGTGGTTGAGTAGTAGACCGGGTGGACTCAGCAGTGACGGTGTCCCTCAGAGATCCGCAGTGTTCCTCCATTCTACCTACTTAGTTTCTTGCCAGCGTCGCCCAGGAATACCAGGTCGGGTACGGGGAGGCTGCTTCAATGCCCTATCCATGATTTACGTTCTGGATGCTTTGGGGAGCCTTGGGTCCCTCAGTGGGTACACCGCTGGTTAGACGACTGGAGACTGGCTGGTGGTGGGGTGCTCCTGTAAAGCTGATCCTCCACTCTTCTGGTTCGCGTAGCAGAGGTGAACTGCTGCCAGCTTCGGTACCAGTGAACCGGCTGTGAGTTGTGGGCACGAGAGTCTTTTTGGGAACCCGTGTAGAAATGCCCAATCCCGGTGGTTAAGGCCTCAGGTGCTGACACCCGACCGGTGACGGCCCAGGGGCCCGCACAGGGTGCGAAGCCCCCGCTCCTCTCCAAGTTCTAGTCTGCTCTTGTCAGGTTCTAGATTCTCCTCTGTTCTCATCTAGATTATTGTGTGTTCTCCTACACTACCCTAACACTCCACCCACCAGGACCTATGATTGGTCCCTGTTCTAGGTGTTGCATGTTGGGTTGGATCTCTAAGTTAACTACTTCATTGCTGAGTCAGAGGATATTGCGGCTGCATTTGTGGCTGCAATACCCTCCTGTGACGCACTCGTTGCGGGGCGCCACACCCACTATCTTACATGTAAAATCAAGTGTGTTAAACTGAAAGTACTGTTGAACTGTTTGTCTTTGTGTTTGTCTTTCAATGCAGATGGGACTTTGTTGGCCAATAGCACTGCGACACGCAGTCACTTGACCTGCACCACACAAACCCAAGTACCTAACCAGGTCCAACTCAGCACCACAAACAATATTCTCCACCCTGTGGACCTGACTGGGGCAATCGATAACTGTGCCTCGACCATGACTACTACCCTGGGCCACCCTCAGAAGCTCAGCATTTTTGTCTGACTAGACAGCATGTGATGCTCAGAGCCACTGAGCTCACTGATTAGCTACAGGGCTGATAAAGGGATGTTAGCACTGAAGACAATAAAAGCTATTAAGAGCCTTGGAGGAAACTCAAGGAAGGTTAGTAAAGCAGAGTTTGATTTTTTTTTAAAACAAAATCAAGAAAGGGAACAGAAGTTTTCCTCAACTGGAAAATTTCTTTTTGATCACTCTTATCTGCGTGCAGATGGACGGTGTGATTCACCACTGACTGTTCTCCCCAGCTTCATTCCATCTGAGAAGGCTGAGGGGAGAGTGGTCTCACACAGCCAAGGATGATGTCAGCTCTGTCACTGGCTATTTAACCCCTAAATGCTGCGATTGGTATTGAATGCAGCAGGTAGGGTATAGGTTATAGGGTATCCTCGGCGATCGGACCCCTGCAATGTAATTATGAGGGCCTTATCATCGCCATGGTGACCCGATCATTACCATGGCAACATCTGGATCACCTGGCTACATCAAACCTCAGGGATCATGTGTTCCCTGAGGTTTGTGACCTTAGTATTGACAGCGGCACTGTATAAGGGCCCTTTCACATCAGCGTTTTTTGAAATTTGCGGTCAGCCGCGGTTTTTTTCGCGGCCGCACCTGCGGCAAGTGCAAAACCGCACTTGCCGCACCTGCCGCAAGTACGCCTATACTTTGCATGGCGTTTGCCGCAACCGCGCCGCAAGTGCAGCCGGTATGCGGTAATTGCGGCAGATGCGGTTTTTTCACCGCATCTGCCGCAAATTTCAAAAAACGCTGATGTTAAAGGGCCCTAACAAAGATCCATTAGCTGCAATCAGACCTGTCAAAGGTGATTTCCCATAAGGGGACTAAGTATAAAAGTTTTTAAAAAATCTTAAAGCGACGTTAACGGTGTGCATTATAGCAGGCTGGGCTCTGCTGTAACGGCATCCAGTTAACGTGGGGGAGCTAGTAAGTGTGGCCCTAGCCTAACTCTGTTGCCTCATTTGTGAATAGATCCATTGGTTTCACCTGAATCATGTATTTCGGAGATGTAGCTGGAAACCTGAATTTAAGTGCTGAACATAGAACACTGGATAAATGTGAACTGATCCAAAATGTTCAGCACCCAAATCGCCACCTATACCATTCATCTCAACCCACAAAAATCTGCTAATGGAAATATAGGAGGCATTCACGTTACTGGTAGCACAAAGATTCTGGAACAGTGCTATGGCTCCTCGCCCCCCCCCCCCCCAAAACCTGTGCTCCCAAATTCAAATGCTCCCCTCCCTTCTGAGCCCCACAAAGTCTTAACCACAGTTAAAGTCCACATGTTTGGCATTATTGTAGTGAGGAAGATCACTTAGTTTACAGGGTGTGTCCTCCAGAAGTATGAGCTGGGCACAATGCATGAGCATTACAATGTACTGGGCACTGCAAGGGCGTCTTTGAAATTTTTAATAATGCAACATTCACTGTGCTTAACTTATGGGTGTTTTCCATAGATAAAATCCACCCATAGATAAACTCCCAGAGGGGTATAATTTCCAAAATGTGGTCACTTAAGGGGATTTCTGCTGTACTGGCACTTAGGGGGTCTGCAAGTAGAGTCTGCAAACCATTTTAGTAAAATCTTTGCTCCAAAAATCAAATTGCGTCCCTCCCCTCCCAAGCCTTGCTGTGTGCTCAAACAGTGGTTTTCCGCCACATATGGGTTATCCTCATTCTTAGAAGAAATTTTACGACAAATTATAGGGTCCAATTTCTTCTGCTATCCTTGTGAAAATGAAAATATTTAGTGGTAAAATAACATTTTTGTAGAAAAAAAATGTTTTCATTTTCAGTTTTTATATTGTAAAAGTTTGTGATGTACCTGTGGGTTCAAGGTGCTTACTATATATCTAGATAAATTCCTTGGGGGGCCTAGTTTCCAGAATGGGGTCATTAGTAGGGGAAATCTATTGTTTAGGTACATCAAGGGCTAACCAAATATGACATGACACCCGCAAACCATTCCATCAAAATCTGCACTCCAAAACATCAATCCTTCCTTTCACCCCACATCTACATAAGTTACTTGGGGTCTAGTTTCCAAAATGGAGTCACTTGTGTGGTGGGTTCCCCTGTTTAGGCACATCTGGGGCTCTCCAAATTTGACATGGTGTTTGCTAATTATTCCAGCTAATTTTCTATTCAAAAAGTTAAATGGCACACCTTCCTTTCTGAGCCCTTCCGTGTGCCCAAGCAGTGGTTTTCCGCCACATATAGGGTATCAGGTTAGGCTAGGGTCACACTTGCGTTTTTTTTTTAAATCCTGATCCGCTTTTGAGCTTTCAAAAAGCTCAAAACCTGAGCAGGAAACGCTCCTCATAGGAGCCCATTATGGTAACCATATTGCTTTATAAGCAATCCGGTTACCAGCGTGAAAAATCATGCAGGCTGCAGTTTTCGCAGCGGTTCTAGCATCCGCAATGCGGTAACTGCATTGCTCAGGATGTGTAATCCTGAGCAATGTGGTTACTGTATATACTTTGCCAGGCAGATCGGGTGGGTGCTACTCCACAGGACAGCTTAGTGTGCAGCCCGTGAATATACAGGTAAATAGGAAAGTAGTAACTTGAATTGGATGCTGGTGGGGGGCCCTATAGAAAGATATAAAGAGGTTTAAAAGGGGAAAAAGTTTCTTCTACCCAGGCATTGTACATTATCAGGATAGGGCTATTCTGAGCACTGTGATACTGCTGTCAGTAAACTATTGATATAGAGTGCACCCGCATATACTGTTGTTAAACAAATGAAGTTTTTTTTAATGATTTTAGCTTGTATGTTATGGTACTTGAATTGATGTAAAAAGTAAACATTTTTAAATAAAGGTGAATTTTGCATGAATAGTGATTGAAGTTTCATGTATCGCCCGTGGGTCCCAGTGGTGTGAGTGGTGTTTCCCCGGACGCCACCAGCCGGCTTCAATCGGTTCTGGTCCATCCCGTTCTGTCTTGGGCCCCCTCTTAGATATGGGGATCCCTCCTGTCAGCAGCCCTGTCAGGCACGTCCTTCCTGACTGCCTTCCCAGCACTGTCTGAGGTTAACTATCACTCACTCTCACTACTCCACCCTAGGCTCCACCCCTTTTGGGACCTACTAAATCACCAGTCCCTCCCTATTCTAAGTGGCCTAATCCTAGGTGTGTGTGTTCAAAAACAGACTAAATAGGTTAAACCCTGAACCCACAACTTACAGAGATACCACATTTA
This sequence comes from Allobates femoralis, assembly GCA_033576535.1. NCBI lineage: Eukaryota > Metazoa > Chordata > Amphibia > Anura > Aromobatidae > Allobates > Allobates femoralis. The sequence continues at coordinate 6,959 of JARQOC010000813.1, read as the reverse complement.
TTTATCAAGTGTAATACCTCTCTGTGGCGCCTAGCCAGAGGGGCACCACACATGAGGCTTGCTGCAAGTGTGCCGCAAGTGCGGCCGTTAGGTGGCAGATGCGGCAGATGCAGTAAATCTGCCGGATCTGCCGCAATTTGTAAAAAACGCTAGTGTGAAAGGGGCCTAAGGCAAGCAAAGAAAAAGGAATAACATAGGTAAAAGCCACATACATTGAAAATGCAGAAATAATGTAATAACAAAAATACGTCTATCTTAGGGATGAGCGAGTCTACTCGCTAGGACTCGTTACTCGGCGATTCTTAAGGGACTCGCTGGACTCGGTAATCGGCGAGTCTTTTAGCAAATACTCGCTCAGTAACGAGTCCAATGCAAGTCAATGTTTTGTCAGAGTATATTTTATCTCACTCGCTAGACTCGCTAGACTCGCTCTATCACATCGCTATATAGCTTGAATCTCCCCAAACAGCAGCGAGTCTGAGCGAGTCTACGAGTCCGAATCCTAGCGAGTCTGCGATTCCGAGTCCTGTATTCTCTATTCGGGACTCGCGAATCCAGAATCTTTTATGTTACTAGTCAGCATTGCGTGTTAGGTCAGAAAACTTGTGAAGACAGCCAATCATAGTCAGTAATGCCATAGCAGCTTTGGTTGTGTCAGGACTATGATTGGCTGCTGTCCATCGTGATGCCTATGTCATCTATGACAGGCAAGGCAGTATATAAGGCTTGCCCCCGCCATTTTGGGCACATTCCTGAGAAGAGCTGACCTAGTGTAGGGAGACTTGGAGCAGATCTAGGGACAGTTAGGCAGTGTAGGAGTCACATATAACCCAAAAGTTCTTTTCAGAACTAACAGGACGGAGTGTAGGAGTCAAGATTCCTCACACATAACCCAAAAGTTCTTTTCAGAACTACCAGGACGGAGGATTGCTGTACAGGACTGTAAGGAAGGGGAGATAGGAGCAGCCTTACAGTGAATCCAGCACCATCCTCAGAGCTTAGTTCACCCAGCTTTCCGCAGAGCTGTAATCCTAAGCTTTTTCTGATTTTTGGCACTAGTCTACCAAATAATTTTGGTGCCATTTTTCCACAAAAAATTTCCTGTGCCAGTGCGTTGCTGTACGGTGTCCTGCCTGCAGCTCGCACGGTACTTGTAAACTTGCACGCAGCCAGCACCGCAGCCTAACGGTGCCTGGTTCTGCGTACTAAACAATTTTTTTCCTGTGCCAGTGCGTTGCTGTACGGTGTCCTGCCTGCAGCTCGCACGGTACTTGTAAACTTGCACGCAGCCAGCACCGCAGCCTAACAGTGCCTGGTTCTGCGTAGTAAACAATTTTTTCCTGTGCCAGTGCGTTGCTGTACGGTGTCCTGCCTGCAGCTCGCACGGTACTTGTAAACTTGCACGCAGCCAGCACCGCAGCCTAACGGTGCCTGGTTCTGCGTACTAAACAATTTTTTCCTGTGCCAGTGCGTTGCTGTACGGTGTCCTGCCTGCAGCTCGCACGGTACTTGTAAACTTGCACGCAGCCAGCACCGCAGCCTAACGGTGCCTGGTTCTGCGTACTAAACAATTTTTTCCTGTGCCAGTGCGTTGCTGTACGGTGTCCTGCCTGCAGCTCACAACGGTACTTGTAAACTTGCACGCAGCCAGCACCGCAGCCTAACAGTGCCTGGTTCTGCGTAGTAAACAATTTTTTCCTGTGCCAGTGCGTTGCTGTACGGTGTCCTGCCTGCAGCTCGCACGGTACTTGTAAACTTGCACGCAGCCAGCACCGCAGCCTAACAGTGCCTGGTTCTGCGTAGTAAACAATTTTTTCCTGTGCCAGTGCGTTGCTGTACGGTGTCCTCCCTGCAGCTCGCACGGTACTTGTAAACTTGCACGCAGCCAGCACCGCAGCCTAACGGTGCCTGGTTCTGCGTACTAAACAATTTTTTCCTGTGCCAGTGCGTTGCTGTACGGTGTCCTGCCTGCAGCTCGCACGGTACTTGTAAACTTGCACGCAGCCAGCACCACAGCCTAACGGTGCTGGTTTCTGCGTACTAAACAATTTTTTCCTGTGCCAGTGCGTTGCTGTACGGTGTCCTGCCTGCAGCTCGCACGGTACTTGTAAACTTGCACGCAGCCAGCACCGCAGCCTAACAGTGCCTGGTTCTGCGTAGTAAACAATTTTTTCCTGTGCCAGTGCGTTGCTGTACGGTGTCCTGCCTGCAGCTCGCACGGTACTTGTAAACTTGCACGCAGCCAGCACCGCAGCCTAACGGTGCCTGGTTCTGCGTACTAAACAATTTTTTCCTGTGCCAGTGCGTTGCTGTACGGTGTCCTGCCTGCAGCTCGCACGGTACTTGTAAACTTACACGCAGCCAGCACCGCAGCCTAACGGTGCCTGGTTCTGCGTACTAAACAATTTTTTCCTGTGCCAGTGCGTTGCTGTACGGTGTCCTGCCTGCAGCTCGCACGGTACTTGTAAACTTGCACGCAGCCAGCACCGCAGCCTAACAGTGCCTGGTTCTGCGTAGTAAACAATTTTTTCCTGTGCCAGTGCGTTGCTGTACGGTGTCCTGCCTGCAGCTCGCACGGTACTTGTAAACTTGCACGCAGCCAGCACCACAGCCTAACAGTGCCTGGTTCTGCGTAGTAAACAATTTTTTCCTGTGCCAGTGCGTTGCTGTACGGTGTCCTGCCTGCAGCTCGCACGGTACTTGTAAACTTGCACGCAGCCAGCACCGCAGCCTAACGGTGCCTGGTTCTGCGTACTAAACAATTTTTTCCTGTGCCAGTGCGTTGCTGTACGGTGTCCTGCCTGCAGCTCGCACGGTACTTGTAAACTTGCACGCAGCCAGCACCGCAGCCTAACGGTGCCTGGTTCTGCGTACTAAACAATTTTTTCCTGTGCCAGTGCGTTGCTGTACGGTGTCCTGCCTGCAGCTCGCATGGTACTTGTAAACTTGCACGCAGCCAGCACCGCAGCCTAACGGTGCCTGGTGCTGCGTACTAAACAATTTTTTCCTGTGCCAGTGCGTTGCTGTACGGTGTCCTGCCTGCAGCTCGCACGGTACTTGTAAACTTGCACGCAGCCAGCACCGCAGCCTAACAGTGCCTGGTTCTGCGTAGTAAAAATTTTTTCCTGTGCCAGTGCGTTGCTGTACGGTGTCCTGCCTGCAGCTCGCACGGTACTTGTAAACTTGCACGCAGCCAGCACCGCAGCCTAACGGTGCCTGGTGCTGCGTACTAAACAATTTTTTCCTGTGCCAGTGCGTTGCTGTACGGTGTCCTGCCTGCAGCTCGCACGGTACTTGTAAACTTGCACGCAGCCAGCACCGCAGCCTAACAGTGCCTGGTTCTGCGTACTAAACAATTTTTTCCTGTGCCAGTGCGTTGCTGTACGGTGTCCTGCCTGCAGCTCGCACGGTACTTGTAAACTTGCACGCAGCCAGCACCGCAGCCTAACGGTGCCTGGTTCTGCGTACTAAACAATTTTTTCCTGTGCCAGTGCGTTGCTGTACGGTGTCCTGCCTGCAGCTCGCACGGTACTTGTAAACTTGCACGCAGCCAGCACCGCAGCCTAACGGTGCCTGGTTCTGCGTACTAAACAATTTTTTCCTGTGCCAGTGCGTTGCTGTACGGTGTCCTGCCTGCAGCTCGCACGGTACCTTCCATCTCTGTTAAAATATCTTAGCCTCTAGTGTGTACCTTTCACGAAATAGTACCTGCTACTTGTTTTACAAGCCCCCAGAAAGCCACCAGAAATTATAAAATGTCACACAAAAAACCAAATCCCAAAAAAAGTCTTGCTAAGGGACAGGGACGAGGTACAGGCATTGGTAGTCGTGGCCAACTATCCACCAGTTCGGGCAGACAGACGAGGATTGATCGATCGTTCCTCCTGTCTAACTTTCCCCGTCAGGAAAGTAAACGAGTATTGAGGCCGGAAGACGAACAGCATCTAACGTCTTGGCTGGCAGACAAGACCTCAACAACAGGTTCTTGCAGAACTCAAGGTTCCTTGAGCACTGTGTCTACTGTTGGTACATACCATGCTGGGTCATCTAATCCACAACCTCTTCACAGTTCCTCAGACCAACAGCAGCCCATGAAAATGTTGACACAGACATGGGTCACTCAGATGACTTATTTGGTACATATAATCCTTTACATGAATCCGGTTTGCCAGACTCCGTAGTAGATGAGATACTTGACGAAGAATTGTCCAATCATGGACAAGTTTTAGAGACACCCCGGCCACATGAACGTGTCTTTCAGCAAAGTCTTAGACCGTCTCAGGAGTTGGAGGATGATGATGATGAGACAGTGACACACTTGTCATCTGGGGAGCAAAATCTATCTTGTTATCGGGAAGATTTAGAAGAGGAAGGGGTTGATGATGAGACAACTGATCCCACGTGGAATGTTGCGATGCAGAGCCAGCAGAGCAGCACGGAGGAAGAAAGTGTGTATGTCCCACCAACAAAGGCACCAAGGCCTACTCCTCCCACCAGAACTGAAAGAGTCACAACTGTTGCCCAAAATGTGTCCACTGTGGCTCAAAATTTGTCAACTGTTGGACAAAATGTCTCAAATGTGGGCCTCAGTAATCCCTCAGGGAGTACAGTCAAGCCTAGAGGTCGGTCAGCCACTGTGTGGAAATTTTTTAAAGATGGGCCTTCTCAAGAAAATGTGGTCATCTGTACCATCTGCCATGCAAGGCTAAGCAGAGGCCACGGGAAAGGAAACCAGAGCACCAGCAGTATGCGGAAGCACATGGCTGGTCAGCACCCTATTCAGTGGTCAAAAGTGCAGCCTTCCACAACAGTGTCATCTGACCCAAAGACTGCGACGGTAACTCAGATACGTCCGTCACAATCAAGTGTTGCTGAAGCTGGTCCAGCTGATATGTACTCATCACAAGCAGCGGTTGCAGAGAGACTGAACACGAGTGCAGACAGTTCTCGGTCAGCAACATCCTTACAGTTATCAGTGACACAGCTGTACGAAAGGAAGCAGAAATACCACTCTTCCCACCCATTAGCCAAAAAAATAAATGCCCAGATAGCTAAGTTGTTAGCAGTCGAGATGTTGCCGTTTAGGCTTGTGGGTACCGACTCTTTCCGTGAGCTTTTGGCTGTGGCAGTACCACGCTACTCGGTTCCAAGCCGCCACTACTTTTCACGTTGTGCCGTCCCCGCGTTACATGAGCATGTCATTAACACCTCAAGCGTGCCCTCACCAACGCTGTAACCGGGAAAGTACACCTTACTACGGACACGTGGACAAGCAGTTCAGGACAGGGCCGGTACATCTCGCTCACCGCGCATTGGATCAACGTTGTGGAGAGTGTGCCAAACGATGTTAGTGTTACATCAAACATCCTACCCACGCCACGGATAGCTGGCACAACCTCATTCAGGGTCTCTGCATCATCCTACATGTCCACTACCCCATCTTCCGCTTCCTCGACCAATCCTCAATTGCCCTCAACATCACGGCCAAGTTGGGAGGTTTGCTGCAGTGCTTCAGCAAGACGCCAACAGGCTCTGCTGAAGCTGATCTGTTTAGGTCACACACCGCACACTGCAGTAGAGCTGTTGAAAGGTCTGAAGCAACAGACAGATGAGTGGCTATCCCCACTCCAACTCCAGACCGGTCTCGTGGTGAGCGACAATGGTCGTAACCTAGTGGCTGCACTTAAGCTCGGAAACCTTGTGCACGTGCCTTGCATGGCTCACGTGCTGAATCTAGTAGTGCAGAAATTCCTGCGTACATACCCAGAGCTATGTGACCTACTGGAGAAGGTGCGTCGAGTTTGTGCACATTTTCGTCATTCGTCAACAGCGGTTGGAAAACTTTCATTGCTTCAAAAGCAATTGAATTTGCCCAACCACAGACTCATTTGTGACATGCCGACACGATGGAACTCTACATTCCATATGTTATCGAGGATCAATGAGCAGCAGAGGGCAATATCCGAGTATCAGTTGCAACATGCCCGTCAGACCGGCAGTCAGCCACGACATATTAGTACAATGGAGTGGGTGTGGATCGCTGACACATCTGAGGTTCTTGATAATTTTGACTACTGCACAAAACTGGTGAGCGGGTGATCAGTCCATCATCAGTGTCACTGTACCCATGCTGTGTCTGCTGAAAGAATCCTCATTAATCAGAAAAATGAAGCATTGAGAGCCCAGCAGATGGCTATGGAGCCAGATTTAAACAGCGCAGTACCTAGCCAGCAAAGCCAGTATGACCAGGCCACAATGGCTCCTGAGGAGGAACAGGAGCAAGACGATGAAGAGGATTTATTTTTTGTTGGTGCCGATGTCAACCCAGATGGTACTCACAACCCCAGCTTTGTGTCTGTCCACCATGGGTGGCCTGGAGAGGAGGAGGCGGAGACAGACTTTACGGAAACAATGGGTATTGAACATCGTTCTGAGGACACTGAAGACATGAGTCTATGCAGCTTAGGACACATGGCTCACTTCATGTTGACTTGTCTGCTAGAAGACCCACGAGTGATTAACATATTGCACAACGACCTCTACTGGTTGGCCACCTTTCTGGACCCACGTTATAAAAGATAAATTCACCTCGCTGCTGTTTCAGTCACCACGTGGGCTTGACAATTTGACTATTTCAAGAGGGTTCTTGTGGATAATATGCTTCGAATATCACCGTCAGACAACACTCTGCCCATAGTTAGCAACTCTGTGCAACAGCAGCCTTTGGTCGGGGCACAATCATCCACGCTGTCCAGAAGAGATGCTGGAAAGATGTCCGCAAAGTGGGCTATGTTCAATAAGCCATCGAACCTGCAGCGCCATGTTGCACCAGTAACCATCTCTCGGAGACAGAAACTTACCAACATGGTACAAGAATACTTAAGTGACAGTACCTGCTTCCTGACTGATGCCGCAGTCCCGTTTAATTACTGGGTCTCCAAGCTCCACACTTGACCGAG